>JAQFJB010000008.1:1812694-1823806 GCA_029874875.1 Naso minor
GCACATTGATTTAATTGGATTCACGGGTGTGATCAGTGTCAGATGTAGGCTACTTAAGCCATTGATGAGTAACTTACACATTTACATTTTGCGTTCTTCTGGCAGCGGCCACGGAGTTGGACTTCTCTAAAATGATGCTTTCCTCCTCCTCGTACTTTGTTAAAATCAGTCTCTGCTCCTTGTATGAGAAGTACGGTGCTGTCTCGGCAGTGCACTTCTCCGTTCGCTTGTCGCTCAAGCTGTCGGCCGACTTCATGAAGCCTTTTACGGCCATCTCACTGTGCGCGGCCATCCTTTGACACTGCTTTCCTCCTGGACATGTGGCAGTCAGCTGAGGGCTCCAGTTTCAAGAATGGTGGATTAAACCAGGATGCAGAGTAGCATGGAAACAAGCTGCCTGCTTTAACACCCTAGATGAAGGCCTCACCTCTTTACTAAATCCTCACTTACCTGGCAAGTCAGTGGACAGCACCGCCAGTGCAGCACTAGTGTTTCAACAAAATATTCCATTTGCTCAGTTTGACATGAGGCCTTATCTGAATGTCTTAGAAAAAAAAATCTCTTACACAAAGACACAATGTTATTTCTGACTGAAATGTGGGTAAATAATGGATGCTTTGTAAATTGACATTTTCAGATTAAATCAGTGACTTAAGTTTCAAGATAGCAAATATGCATGTTGGCATGGCACCTCTTACTTCAGGTAAACATTAAAAGTAATATGAAATAACATGCTTCTGTTTTTACATGAACACAGGTTAAATATCTTGTTATCTCAAGATAACAAAGCTTGTAAACTCGAGACAAAGAAATATAATCTGGTATTATATTAACCTTATTTGATTGATTTTGTATTCTTAGAAGACTGTTCAGTCTCTATAGTCGTGTGTGTGGGTGTGTGTGGGGGGGTCTGTATCTTTTTTTATTAATAGAAGGCAGAGAAAGTCAAAGCAGGGTTGTGTTTTTATTGTATTTGAAAAAACACAGTTGTAGACTGTGGTTGGAGAATACCTCTTGCTCCAACCCAGCAAAACAGATTTCATCTACTGTATGTTTAGTAATATAGCTATCACACTGATTTCATTTTAACAAAAACTGACCGCATTTGGGTCTGAAAATGAATGTTGCCTGGTGCTTTCACACATTACCTCTTTTTGTCTCTGTTGGTGTGCTCCACTGAGAAGGAACCTTTGGAAACACTTACTGAGAGTGCCACCAGGGAGCATTTCCCCAGCTAATACCAGCGCTGCTCTATCACGTTTCTATCCACACATGGCTGACTAAATTTGTCAATATGTGCAGAAGGAGCAGTCCAGTTTCATTTTTTTTTACAATGACATTTTGATAGACATAAGTTATTTGCTTAGAGGGCTTCACTTATCACTTTCTTTTATCTGAATTGATTTTTCCACCCTCCTGGCCGATTCCCTTTGCTCTGATGGAGTCAAAGGTCAAAGAGCAAGGCACTATTTCTTATCACTCTGAATTATGCAGTTGTTGATGGCTGAAAACACACAATAAGATACGAATGACTAAGGTAATGAAAGAAAATAAAAGTGCAGGTTCAGAAGGCTTCAAGGCTTTTTAAATTCCTGTGCTGCCAGACTGATGGATGGATGCTTCTCATCTGATGGTGATACATATATTCCCAGACCATGAGTCTGGTAAACTGCTTTCTCTACTTCTGCTTTTCATAATGTGTTGTATAAATGGCAAACGTTGTTGGCAACACCCTGTGTGTGTGTGTGGCAGTGGTGTCACTTATTCATACTGTTAGTTTTATACCAGACCACAACAAAAGAATGCTGTGCTTGAGCTTCAGCTATGTTTTGCTCTGGGAGAGAGGCAGGTTGAGCAACTACGGGTCCGTGTTGACATGGTGCTTTTTATGGGCAGAAAAGCACTGACAGAGCCCTCGGTAGTGCTGGGATGAAGCGTTTGAGCACTGAAAGACAAAAGTGCCGTGTGTAATGTATTAGTTTTGAGCCTCGTGAGTATCCGTGACGGGATGCTACCGGGAAGTCTAACTTGTGTGTGTGGGTCGTTGTTGTAACGTTATGCCAGCCTGAAGCTGTATGTTAAACAAGCAACCAGTAAAGTTATGTTAACTTTAATACCCGGTCGTCAAATCTTGTTTATATAACATGGTTTCAGAGGTGAAGGCTGACGAAGATGATGGCACAGTTTCAACAAGTGAAAGTGAGCAAGTGCAAGTGAAGTCACAACCAGTCAAGTGAAAGCACTGACTGAAGAAGTGGACATGAACAGAGTGAAAGCAGCCAGGCCAAAAAACAACAAAGTGAAAGCTAGCAGCTCAGGACATAGTGTAACTGAACAAAATGAGCCTAGTTGCAAAAGATGACAAACATGTAAAACATGTCACAAGAAAAATCACTTCACCAAAATGTGTAGAACACAGGTCCCCCAGCACCAACACAAGAAAAAGTTGTATACAGTTGAGCAATGTGAGAGTGATGAAGACGACAATCAAAATGGAGCATGAAAAACACACCAGCACGATAGAAAATGGATCTGAGAAAAAGCTGTGGTATGCAACAATGAATGTGAACAAAAAAGCAGTGACTTTTAAACTGGACACAGGCGCAGACTGCAATGCCATGTCAGTCAAAACACTGAATGAAGTCGAAGTTAGAGGCAGACTCCAGAGGAGTAAATGCAAACTAGTTGCTTTCTTTAGGCAAAAGATATCACCACCAGGCAAATGAGCACTAACGTGTGAGTACAAAGGCCAAAAGCATAGCATTGACTTTGAAATCACACAGCAAAAACAAGTGTGTCATCAGGACAAGTGAGGTAAAATATATCGGACACATACTCAGTGCCAGTGGACTGAAACCGGATGAGGAAAAGGTGAGAGCAGTGACACAACTACCTCTGCCACAGAACAAACAGGACCTGCTGAGGTTCATTGGTATGGTTCAATATCTTGCAAGTTCATACCAAACCTATTAGAGATCAGTGCACCACTACTACTTGAAAATGACATAGAGTGGCACTGAGAAGAACCCCATTAGAATAGTTTTGAACAAATCAAACAGCTGGAACCTGTTACATCATGTGACCATGAACATGTTGGAGTGATTTATAAACATAAAGAGAAACCTCAGCAACCAGGACAGAATGAACAGTATATTTAACCTAGCAGCAAGCAGTTCTGGAGAAAAATCATTGATTGTTCAGTCTTATTTCCCGTTTGTCCCATGCAGACAGTGCGGACCCTAAACAATCAGACATCTCTCTCCAGAATCACCCACATTACCTGTTAGTTATTGTAGTGTGAAACACGTACTTATGGGAGTAGAATTTCTGTGTAACTTTTGCTCTTCTTCTGCTAAAAGTTGTCCTCACCTGCACAGCTCAGCATCTGATGCTACTGAGCTTCACAAAGTCTGACAGGCCGTCATGCAAAGTTTCATGTTCTCTCTGTTAGTAAAAGCCTGAATTATCTCCTTTATCCAAAACTGGCATAATGACTAATTAGTGTAAACAAACAAACAATACCCATAGTGAATACCATGAGGGATGTGAGTTCAACATCACTGCTGTCACAGGAGGTCTCGCTGCTTTGTACTTACTGTGTGCTGTGGCTGTTTGAACTAGTGATAGGATAGGCTATAGAGATAAGAAGCTTAAAGGGAACAGCATCCTGTGTGTTCTGGGGCTTCTTCTTGGCTTGGCATCCTGCTCTCTGGCTGACCCAGCACGGATGGGGAAGTGTCATCTTATGCTGTAACACAAAAGCTTTCTGGACTTCATGGATGTTTCTCTCTAAATGCTGCATTTTCATTTTTCTCCAACAGGAAACAATTAAATCAGCTCTGTTTTCTTTGATTATAAGAAATGTGGTTCAAGCTTTGCATAGCTGCATGTGGTTCAACCTAGTTTATCACTTTTTTATATTCTAAAATCTGTTTTCATCCCAAGGAGAATGGTATAAAACAGTCAAACTTGCTCAAAGATCTGATTTAATCATCACTCACAAGCAACCAACAGCAAAAGAAGTATGGAGTTTCTATGTATATTGTTTTCACTGATGCATTTATATCAGTTTTACTGTTTATATTCAGCAAATCTTCAAAAAATTAGGAAGATAAATGTGAATATTTTGGGAAAAAGACATTTTTAACTGCATGCAGAGCTGGTGATGAGAACATACCAACACAGAGTTAACAGATGAAACATGCAGTCAGGCTAAATTAACCCAAATGAGAACAACATGTGCACAAATAATCTTAAATTAATATAAATATATACAGAACATTGTTATGTTTTGGACTTAGATTAAAAACACATTTACCTCCTGATATAATTAAACAGCACAGCTAGGGTAAGGGTTACATGTACAACAAGTGACCTTTAGTTTTTGTTCTTGCTTCCTCATCATCTGCACTAACATCTAAATATTTGAGGGAATTCCTTCACTCCTCCACTCTTCCTCTCTTCCTTCATCTTCTGTCTTCAAATAGTCGGTAAGAAAGTTGTCTGTCTGAGGGTGGACGAGCTCTGACACTGATTCACGAGGCCCTGATGTGAATGACTCCACAGGGTCGCCCATGTTTCAAATGAAAACCAGCTTTCATTACATGAATTGCTGGGCTGTGGTTTTGGGGTCAGATTAATTGGCTGTAATCTCATTACACTATGGCCTGCTGCAGAGTTGGTGAACCCCCTGCCCACCTCCAGCTTGGCACTGTTTACCTGCCTGCTGGCGTCACCGCAGTCTGCTGGTTCAGGCCAAACAGGAAGTGCTGACAGACTGATAGAGCGATTTGATAATTGGAGATGAATTGTTTATCATGTAGATCATCTTTGGCACTTATTTTATTTTCTGTCAAATATACAAAAATAATATAAATGTTCAGCTGAATATACATTTATATCTACACAACAACTATAGGCATACATCTGTTTATACAAATGTTTTTGTCTTAATTCATTCCTGACCCAGATTCTTCTTTTAAATGTTATTCTGTCCTTTAATGCAAGGTTGCTACATCTGGAGGATAATTTATTTAACCTTTTCGCTATAGTTTTGTTCAGCTGCAATGTAAATTATTCACATCTTAAACTGGAATTACACTAAAAATCATAAATATACACCATTACTGTGAAACAGATCCAGTAATAGGTCCAGTTATTTAGTATCTTTTCATTTTATCTCCTAATATATCTTCTATCTTCATATCTTGTTTTTAAATCTTTTCTCTTTCTCTGTCATAGGCAAAAGCACTTTGTAATCTGATGGATGGTTAGAAGCCAAAGTTAAAGAGATTATTCTTGGCTGTCGAATGCAGGAGGTCCTCGGAGCCAAGAGGGATCACCTGACTGGCGTCGGCCCAACACCTCTTACCCAAGACAGCAGGATACATCAGCCCCACTCTCACTGGTTGGTCACTTGCCATGGGGTCCAAACACCTCGCATGATACGGCAGGTTGTCCTGAAGGCAAACAGCTTAAGAGTTTGGCAGCATCCTTTGTGTGCTTTTGGAAAACTGCCTTGGAGTTTCTGGTATTTGTCCTCTAAAAAGGATTTATGGTGACTGGGAGGAGATTTTATCTGCACATTTATTGCTGACATGCTCTGCAACAACAACTTTCAATACAACACATATGACATCCATTCATGGTATTCATCACAACAAAGCTAAGGCCTGGGAGGACTTTCATTTCTCAAGGAAGAACTTTGACTCGGGCCAAATATGGCCAGAGACGTCAGTCCTCTGAGCCTCATGCCTTTGTCTGTGAGGCAACAACAATGGGTTGGAGCCTCTCTGGGGTTTATCCTCCCCTTCTTCCCCCTTCGTTCTCTGATTTTCTATTATGTTCTGTCCTGTGCAGCAGCAGCAGGCAGTTTGCCTGGCATAGAACATGACTATGGTATCAGCCCCAAATTTGTCTGTACCCCAATCCCCCCAGAGGCAGACCCCAGCTGCTATTCTCCACCCAGTGTGCCCCATGGACCAAGCAGCAACGGCCACACTAATGGTCACAATGGCAGTAACCGAAGAGGCATGATGTCAGACGAGGCCAAAGCCACCATCTTGCACCTGCGCGAGAGCCTTGTGAGGCAAAAGGAGACAATCCTGGACCAGCGGGAGACCATCAGGGAGCTGACCGCCAAACTCACCTTGTGCGAGGGCTTTGGTGGTCACCATAGCACTGGTCACCATGACAGCCACCATGAAAATCATCATGACAACCATCACGATTCACATCATGACAACCACCATGATGACCACCACGGGCAGCACAATGGCCACCATACGACATCACACCATGGGCCTTCAGCATATCACAGCAATGATCACCACTACTCTCACAACAGCCACAGGTCAGACCCCCACCACAGGAAGGGCTCGTCGTACGGGAAACACAGCTCCTTCTCCCCAGAACAGACGGGAAAAACACTGCAGTCACTGAAGGAGAGGCTGGAGAACCTACAGGTGAGTGCAAACCTGTGCACTGCACACTCAGAGAAAAGGGGTTTTTGTGTTGTGTTGTGTTGTGTTGTGTTGTGTTGTGTTGTGTTGCACTGAAGCTGCGTGAGTCTCAGGTCGACACAGATCGGTATAAAGACTCTTACTAAAGGCTCCTATTCTTCTCTAAGTGTAATATTCATAAAAACACAGTACATGTTGGGTCTCCAAGGTTGTTCTCCATTTTGTCAGAATTTTCCTTTTACTTAATATTGCGTAGTTTTCAATAACGAGGGGTTTCAGCTCGCCTAAAATTCAACTCAAAACAAACATGGCGGTGGCCTCGCCTGGAGCACATGGGGAAAGACGGCTAAACTGCTCTGATTGGATGTATGATTTTATGTCAGTCAAGCTGCATCCAGACTAATTCTTATTTGACAATTAGTTTGGTTGTGCCAGGCTAGGTATAGGTAGCATTAGAGCCAAAGTATGGTGATAGGGTGATAATTTCAGAACTTTGGATAGGCAGAGCTGCATTTTTGTCAGTTTTTAAAAACTACTAAAACTTACAAATCGAAGTTTGTCCTGAACAAGAAGTCAGGCAGTACTGTAGAAATGGGAAGAACTCACAAGGGAGAATCTTCCTTTAGAAGAAACACAACAAATAACAAAAACTGGAGCAATGCAAGAAAAGAGGCTTTTCACTGATGGACTCCCAACTGCACATCACATAGTTCAACACAAAGCACAGCTGGAAAAAATTGAACCTACATGAGGTAGCCAAGATTGTAACTTGTTTTTTTATTATATTATTCCTTTGAGACTGGAGTTGTACAGTTTGACCTACAGTATTGACTTTTTGGGCTTGTAGCTTAAGGCACAACAGCTAAACAAGGTTAAAGGTTTCCTGTAATGGTCAAATGAAAATCTGGCATTTTGTCTTCCAGCCCTGGGGATGTAAGGGTGGCTGCGGAACTTGCTTTCTGCAGTGGGCCTTAACAAATACACAAATTATTGTTAACTTATATTATTACTATGATGTAAAATAAACTCTAACAATGAATGCATTTTTAGAAACATTATTTTACTGTCATGATGTTCTTTTCTCTCTATATTTCTATAAGAATTAAAACCAAGAGTTTATTACAAAAGTTCTAGCCAAGCACAGCACTGTCTCCTAACTAATACAATCATAATGCTTTGATTAAAGCTCTGATGTTTCAGGTGAAAAGGGTAAACATTCTGTAGGAGGTTTTACACCTTCTACGCCATACCAACACCTAAAATGCTTAGTAATGTGTCTGAAAGAAAAGGCTGAGCAGTCTGTAGAGAGGCAGAAGCCTATCAAAGGTTTCACTTAATTGGGGTCACATCTTGCGTCACAAAAGGTCACAGGCTCGCCGTCGAATCATCTGTAGTGATGTCAGCTGCCAGAATGCTTAAGAAGGAAGTGTTTCATGAAGACATGGTAATCCAAAGGCTACTCTTTGTGTTCACCACATTAGGAGGGCATTTTTGTAATAAATAATACATATACATTCAAGTATGTCTATAGTTCTGTAATAAATGCAACAATATTTAAATCAAGATTTAAAAGTTAAAGAACATACACATACATATTGGGGACCCCTAGCCATTGTCGGGCATACACCATCTACAAAGCTCATCATTTTGGGGGGGTTTTCTCTGAGCTCTTTTGAGGTCTTCATCTCACTCTACAGGCCAAGCCTGAGCTCAAACAGAGAGCTGCTCGAAATTGATTAGTCCTTACCCCTGATCTCAAACAACCCCCGAAGACTAGTGGAGCTTAAGGGAGGAGAGGGACGTAAAGGAGGAGGGAGGGCTGCAGTCTCTCTGAACAGATCACAGTATTGTCATTTGTACATAAATTTAAATTTAATTCATCCAGTTTTAGTCCCATTGAGTTTAAGGATCCGTTTCTTCCGGGAAACCATGCCAAGTAAATCACAAGCCATCATGTGGTTCTGCTGTCCCACTTGTGTTACACAGTTAATGATACTCATGTCACACTGCAAGACTAAAACCCTGCTGCCCACTAGCCTGTGAAAAGTCTCATCGTTAGTGCAGGTGGTCTCCGGCCATGCACAAGCAAAGTGTTGCCAGAAATCCCCTTCAATCTCCCTCGAAGGTGTGAGACAAAACAGAGGTAAAGCCAAGACTTACCTTCCACCACTTTCTCATCTAACAGGATGTCTACACCACCAGCCTCTGGCCACGCACCGCATAGCACTAGCCAGCCTCCCCCTCAATTAGCTTCATCCTGCCTGACGAGGCTATTAATCTTGGCGTGCACTGGCAGGGAACAAAGCCGGATTTGTTGGTGAGAAAGGCAAGGATAAGCAAGAGAGAGTAGGAAGAAGGTCTTGAGGGAAGGAGAGGAAACTATTTTCCTGCAACTTTAAGCATCATATCACAATTCTTTTTCATTGCATTTCCCTGAATTGGCTGTAAACAGCTTTTACCCATATAGTGACTTTGAAATTTCATAACTTTCTTTGAGCCCAGAGCTCGAACATCCAGAAAGTTTGTAATGTCTGAAAGTTTGTATTCGACCACGTTAAACCATGATGCCAAAAGGCTGGGCTGCCTTTGAAATATAAATAAAACAAATTGTGATGCTAATTTAATTTTTGATATTAAAGTGTTAACTGAATGCTTCAGTGCAGAGTTTAGGCCTCCTTGCTCTGAGTGATGTCTGTATGCTTCTGCAGGCCAGGAACTCCTCCAGCTCCTATTCCAGCTCTCTGAGAGAACTTCTCCAGCGGAAGATCTCTGCTTTGGAGGAGCAGCTGCACAGCTACTACCGAGATCACCATGACTATGGTCACCATAATGACCACCATGATGATCACCATGATGACCACCATGACAGCCATCATGACGACCACCATGACAGCCATCATGATGACCACCGTGGCAGCTACCATGGTAATGGCCACCATGACAACCACCATGAAGATCACCATGATAATGGTCACCATGACAACCACCATAATGATCACCATCGCCCTGGTCACCATGACAACCACCATGACAGCCACCACGACAACCACCACAGTGGCCACAGGTACAATCTTTATCAAATTTATTGAGAAAATTCTTTGCATTTAATAAATGAAATTAATATGTTCTGAATTGTTTTTCAATTCTAAAAGTTTGGAAGTATACTTAAACTGAATAAATTAAACTGCACAACAAATGTATGGAAAGCAAGGATGAATAACAAAAATATAACCTTTGCCTGTGCTAAACGGCCGAAGTAAATTTGAATGAATAATTGTCTCCAAATGACTGGAAATTTGTTTGTTAATGATATGTATGACATATATGCCACAGGTACAACCAGCGCAACAGCAACCGTAATCGCCATCATGACTACCACTACGACTCACACTACAGGCATAATGGTCACTTTGGCAACCATCGAAGTACCCACCATGATGACCATGATAATGACCACCACCATGATCATCATGATGACCACCATGATGATCATCACAATGACCTTCATGATGACCACCACTACGACCACCACAATGACCACCACAATGACCACCATGATGACCACCACTATGACCACCACGATGACCACCATGATGACCACCACTATGACCACCACTATGACCATCACGATGATCATCATGATGATCACCACACTGAGCATCATGACAACGACCACCATGACAACAATCATCACCCACTACGACTGCCATTCAGCAGTAAAGAGACTAGTCAGCGGGGCACAGGGCACAGCAAGCTGGAAACAGTGCTTAGCCAACTGCACCACAGCAACACTAACCATGGTAAATACACACACACACACACTGTCTGCTGTAGTCTACTACTGTGGGTTTTATATTTCAAAGCAGCTACAAGGAACTCTTTTTTGTTGTTGATTTTGCCAACCCCAGTGGACAAAGGCAGTTTAAGTAGCACAACCTTATGTCCTAAGGATCTTGATCTGCATAGTGCATGAGCTAAAACTATAATCATCATTCCCCATTAATGTTATGTGTTCATAATCATAATAACAGCAAGATATATGTCAGTTGAAAGCCAGCATAAATGTTCGGTTAAGCCAGATTTTTTTTTGCTGCTGTTTGCTAGTACAGGTCATACATTCTACCCCTCTGTAGTTTTCGTAATTGGGATATGGGCCTAACAAAATATCAAAGTTAATGAATTTCCCCAAAATTAAATACAAAGTCTGTAACAAAGCTAGTGAAATACTTTGGTAAGCTTGTTAGCTAACTGACATATTCAGTCAGATAAAGTTATGGTAGATAACGTTAGCAAGTAAGCAATGGTCAGCCAGCTAGCTGTCCATATGGATCTGGTGTTGTTTGCCTAATGATGTTACATTATAAGTAGTTTGCAAATGGCAAGCTTGTCAATTTAGCAGCCAGATCAGCCTCTGGGCTTTGGAAGCTGAAGTTATGCACTTAGGAGAGAAGTTCGTTACTTTAGCTAACTAGCAATTTGTCAATTTTAGCAAGCAAGTTAACATTAGGCAGCTAAAATCACAACAAAATCATAACTTATTAGTGTTTAAAAAATTGCTTCAGGCCCTTGTAGGACACCAGGAAAGTTCGGAAAGGTCTCATGTAGCCTGCAAATGGAACTCATGAAGTTGTGTCATGAATCAAAAGAATGC
>JAQFJB010000008.1:1856297-1869364 GCA_029874875.1 Naso minor
TCTCCAGTGCAAGAGAGTGTGTAGAGCAGCTGTAGACAGACATGTAGTGGGTGAGGGGGGCTATAAATGAAGGATGAATCACAGAAAATTCAAAAATGCTGTAAATTGTAGTTCAATACCACAACTTGGAATAATAGAAAGTGTAGAATTTTCTAATAGACCGACAGCATTATCAGTTTATAGGCTTTGACCTTTAAAAGGTCACGCTTTCTGCTCCTTCGACTTCCTTTTTTCAGTGACATTTTCTACAATTCCTTCTTTTAAATCCTCCCTTCCTAAAAGGGAAGCAGTCACTGTACAATAACACAGATTCAAACTACTGTACATTCCTAGGAATTAAGCTACACTCATTAAAAGGGTGAATCTTCTGCGAGACAGCTGTGTGTCGACACTACGACACTTTTCCAACATGACAAGCTAAGGTTGTGTTAATGAGAATTGCCCAGGTAAAATGAAAGCAGAAGCAGAGCGTGTCGACAGCGGCACAACCTTTGTGCAGCTGTTTCCAGATGTGCTGATTTCAGGTCCATGTAGTGTGATTGAGGTGAAACAGAGCACGACGATGCAATTTTGTTTCACGTATTCTTATTATAGTTAATATTGTAGTGCAATATAACTCTGTAGCTTTAGTTTCATCTCGTAATATTTAATTCTTGTCATGTTTTTTTTTTTAATTGATCTCAAATCGCAGGTCTAAGAAGGGATTTATAAAAGTGAAGCTCTGCTTCAGCTGTTGAATACGAGCTGACAAACCAGAGAACTTTTTAGAGATGCCAAAGTGCTGAACTTTAACTGCCATCTTGTGAACATCTTATGACCTCAGATGTGTTTCTGTAGTTAAATGGGAAATTAGCAGCAGCCACAGGTAAGGCTTAGTTTACTAATTTATTCACTTTACTAGGATACTTAAATGGATCACTGTAGGGTAACGTGCAATGTATATTTTTTGTTGAAGAGAATATTATGAATATTTATTTTCCATAGAAATTAATTTTTGTATAAAATATATAATTAGAGTGCGCTAAAGCTTTCCAGACTAGCCCCCAGTGATGAGGCTGAGTGAGTCTGTAGAGAGCGTCAGCCTGCTGTGATGGAGTAAACCTTCATCACATGAAGTGCAGCCTAGAGGTTTCTGAGAGTTAACACTATACATTTAATTTGTTGCCCCATTTAGATGCACTTTGTAAAGCAGCTACGCAGCAAAGCGAAGCATTAGAGACACAATCACTGATATAGAAGTCTTAGAGCACAACAGCGCTTTATATCAAAGTAACTAAATAATAATTAAAAACTATATTTACCTGAGCAATTGTGTATATCTGGCCAGCTGTTATTAGAATAGATAATATTTGTGCAAAATGTGCAATCAAAAAATAAACTTCAGCCTAAACAATGATAATTAATAGATGCTACTAAAGGGAAAGTGCTAATACTGAGTAAACAACGGGTAAAAAACATGTTAGTGATGACCAGCTGTCTTGAATTACACCTTTTGGTTAATTCAGATAACCAGGGTTTTTTTTTGTTTGTTTGTTTGTTTTTGTTATTTAATGTTTTAACAAAGGGAGACTACTATGACTACACAACTAAGTGGCTATAACTGTAAGATAATCTGAAGCTTTTATTATGTGACTGGCAACATAAACTGAAGTTAAACCTGAGAGTTAATCTGTTGACAGGTTTAAAGCACCTTAAATTCAACAGACTGAGGTTTTAGTTCTTAAAACTATGTTAAAAACAGTGTGCACTGGCTGTAGGACGTCTTAAGGAAGAGTTATTACCTTTCTCAATATCTTAAAAGGAAAAATGAAAACACTGAGAAGCCAGTAATGAAGCTTGTATGCTTGCTAACTGATGCAAAGTTAGCCAGTTAGCTGATTTAGCTTCTACATAAGCTTGCTATTAAGTTTACGTTTTATCCAACATCACGCGTGGTGTCAAACAATAACAGTATTATTACATATTATCCAAATGACATTATTACATATTTTAACTATGTATTTTTTTTCGTCTTTTTAATCTTAAATTTGTCTGCTAGCTATGTTAGCTCAGCTATTTGTACTCCAAAAACTGTATGCTAGTAGTCGTCTCCAACCTATGAGATTAATTTTGCTTCCGGTGTACTGTGCACTGACTTTTGAAAATTGTTTTTATGAACTAAAATTACAGTCATCCCTAAAGTCAAAAGTATTAAATGGAAACAATATTTTGGCGTAAAACTATCAGATGTTCTAACTTGTTCTGGAATGCTAATGTGACATGTTGTTGTGATCCAACATTAAGAATGTGCTTACGCTCCTTGAAAATACTTTGTGTGACATTTAAAGTCTAAATACACGGAAAGCAGTTTTTGACATGTTAATATAATGGGTAATTTGTTTTTATTATTACATGAAAAACTCTGCAGCATCCCGAACAGTCAGCTGCAACTCTGCTCACATGCTCCTTAAAATTTTAAATCCAACCAAGAGTTAAATAATTAATGAACTCCTCTATATTCCAATGTAGAAATACTCGTTAATTTAAACATAAAATCAACAATCTTTTCTTAATACATGCTGTCTGTCGCCACGTAAAATCAGACTGCATCCGGTGTGTTTCTGGCTTTATTTGTTGGGTCCAGATGCTGTCTACAATTGGGACACTGTCTGAAAAGTAAACCGTGTGTAGCTCTGTCATCCTTTGCAGATTTATGTGACAAACACTGTACAGTATGTTTGATGTATTAAGTGTGTGACACAAATTGTATTTTCTGTATTATGCCGTGATTGTTCATTGACTGTAGTGGAAAAACTTTTTCAGCAGTAATTCATTTTGCACTTTGATGATGTACTAATTTATTTATGTAGGCTATTATTTGTTTATTGGACCACTCTGGAAAAATATCTTGACAAATAATTCAAGTGATATATATTTTGGTTTTATTGGAATGATTCCTGCCATCTTTGAAGCTGATTTAAAAACATGAAAGTGTGTCGCTCTGCTGACATTTTTCACTTGTTTAGGGAAAAATCAGCCTGTAAAAGCATTTACCGTGAGGTTCAGGTGCTTGTTAAGGTGAATGTTTCTTACAGTGAGTGGATTGATCGTGATGGTTTCCTTGTGTGTTGCTGTATTTGTGGGTGATAGTGACGTGCTGTGTTTGCACTGTTGGAGGTGTTTGGCTCACTCCTCTCATGCTGGTGTTCAGTGTTGTATTTATTTCCCCTGCAGGGTGCTGCTCCTACACCCACACCGCTCCCTCATTCGTACACGAACGCTGAACTTCACCAAACCTGAGTCGAATGTGGATTTGAAATGCTTTCTATTACTCGGCTCTCCCAGTCGGGTTTGCCTTCCGTGATACAGTTTCAGATACCTCTGAGATGATTTGTGCTCGTCGGTTTCCTTTTTCTTTGAGTCCTCAGGTGAAATTAAAGTGTCTCCAAGTTAAAAGTGAAGAAACAAATTAAAATTTGTGTTTAATAACGTGGTAAAGTAATCCAATAATGTCACTTTTCGACCAAGAGGGATTAGTTTTTGGTGCGCCTCATCCAAAACTAAATGAAGAATTTGAAGAGGCAGACACCTGCTTGTTTCCTCTGGTTTAAAACCTCGTGGAAAAGCTAACAAAGTTTTGAAGGTAAAATCGTCCATTTGCAAGTAAATCAGGGATTGCAAATGAAATGTAAACACTCACCGGCAGCCTTGTTGTTCAGACGCTAGGTAACTTTTATTAGGTTTGTTGGACTCGCAACATAAATGCTCCAGAGTTCAAGCAAACTCAAAAAACAGCTGAATTCAGCGAATCACAAAAGTATGTGAAAGGATTTGAAACAGCGTGTGGACCCAGGCACGCACTGCTCCTCACCATAGCCGTCTGCTTCACCTGTACAGACTCCAAACCCTCCACTCACTGTACAAAGACCAGAGAGTCCAAGTATTCACGTGTAAATATGTATTTTTTAACAGAGTATTTATATGTTGACTTGCTCGGTCATGCTGTACATGTTGGGGTTTTATTTCTTTAGGGTGCACGTGTTCATTTTGTAGAAGAGAGGGACATGAAACTGTCCCCTCTCCTTCAGTCTCCTCTCGTCCTTCTCGTCTCTGTGCTTTCATCTGTGTGCCTAACCAGATTACACTCACATGGTAGTTTTGTCAGGTTTTTGGCAGCCATATTGTCATTCTTTTCTGAAGCATTATATTGTTGTTTTTATTTGCAAAGATGTTCAAAATACTGTGTAATAATGCTGAACTTGACTGGAAGAGAAAAGAGCCTTGGCTGCTGTGATCTTTGTTCTGTCTCTTTGTTCGGTCCTTCTGTGTGTAAATAAATGTACTGACTGTACTGTATGTTTGAGTATCATGTACTGTAAGTCTGCTATTTGTGCCTCTCTTCACCTCATGCATTCACAGACTGCTGTCACTCGCTCATTTGCTTGATGAAACACACTTCCTCTATCAGATGCTGTTACACCTGAAGTGATATAATTAGTGTACTAACAGGGCTACTAATTGCATACACGTGACATCCAGATTCAGACGCTGAAAAACAAATTTTATCTGCATGCTTTGCTGTGTCGCTGGTGTGACCAGTGAGTCAGATGACACTGTAATGTGATTTGATGGATATGAACTAAGCAGATAAAATTGTGCTTTCAGTGTGAATATTCGAGCTTTTTCACATTTCTCTGTGCTGCACCACTGATGCACCCCTGCTGTTTTGTTTTCTCGTTTCACTTGTGTTTGTACTGAAGGTATAAAGTTGTTAAATAAAACAATAATCATGTAACAAGACATTATAGTTTTGTTTTCTCTGAACTTTCTGTGCATTTGTGTATGAATAAAAGAAATGAAAAAACTGCAACATCTGCCATTACAAGAGTGTTATTTCAAAATGATAAAGTGACATCTTCAAAAGGTCTTTCGGTTCGTTTACACGCCAACATCAGAGTACTGGGAAGCGTTTTATGTGGAATCCTGATCCTGACAATCTGAGGCATGGAGAAGAAGATAATGGAGTTGCATTATGGGAATGTAGGATCCAGAATTGCTGGACTACCTCAGCCTCTGCACCTATTTTCCCAATTTTTAAACCCAACATTTGCTGTCAGTTTAGGCCATAACTTACAATATAGAAAATTTCAAAGACAGAACTGAAAACACAACATCAATAACAAAGGAAGTTCAACATAATAAACATGAAATTTAAAATGTTTTTTATGGGAAAATGACTTTTTTATGACTAAAATGTATTTTGTATTAAAAAGAATTCTCTCTTTAACTGCTCTGGATCGTGTGTTTTATAGGACGGTGAGCAAACAAACAAAAAAAAGATAAAAAACACATGAAATCAAAATATTATGGAATAACTGGACGGTCCGGTGTTCCACCACATTCTGTGTCCCACTCCCCCTCACCGCAGCCCGGCTGCTCCGTGCCGCTGCTCCGTCATCCCGTCGCGCCGGAAAAGGCAGAGCAGCGGAAAAAGGAGGCGTTGCCCTCCAACAACACATCAGCTGCAAATTTATGCAAAACAGTGAAAGCGCTGCCGCCGCGGCCGTCCTGCACCGCGCGGAGAAAAGAGCGACAGCAGCAGCCTCCGGAGGCCCAACAGCCGCTCGGGTCGTTTTGCAGCGGGCAGCCGCTGCAGGAGGAGGCCGAGAAACCCGGACCGGTGACGGTAAGGACGGAGCGAGAGCCCCGAGAACGAGCCAGACATCAGCAGCGGTTAGCGGGATGCTAGGAGGAGTAGCCTCCGGTGGATCCAGTGTTAACTGGTCTGAAACATGGAGGGCAGCTAGCTAACAGTAACACTAGCTCTGTGTGTGTGTGTGTGTGTGTGTCGGAGGGTTGATGCAGCGAAAGAGGAGGAGGAGGAGGAGGTGTGTGCAGGCTGGAGGGAGCAGACTGCTCCTGCTGGGACGGGATGGTGTGTATGCCTGCGCGTGTGTGCGCGTGCATGTGTGTGTATGTGTGAAGGAGGGGGATGAAAACGATACTGCAGAGATTAAATAAATGTAGAGAAGGCCACAGCTGGACCAAAGGATGTCAAAGTCCAAAAAAAGCATAAATAAACCTTGTTGATGTTTTTGTGAAACGAAGCTCAGATAGTTTTTGCAGATCATCACCACACTGAGCTGTGTGGGCTCTGAGGCCGTTGATGATTTTGAGGGAAAAGGAGGTAAAATGGGAAGATGTTGGTCAGTTATGTCCCCATATGTTTTTACATTTATAATTTTCAAAAAAGCCAGTTGTAACTTCACACTTTGCATGAACTATTGAATTGTTCCTCAGCAATTTGTAATTCTTTCAGCGAAACTTTTCATGTTGACTTTCTGGATTTTTATTAATGGATTACCAGACATTTAAAAAAACCTAAGAGATAAAATATTAAAGTGAAAAAAACATTTATTTCCAACAAGATCTCAAGAAGTTAAAAGACACACAAAAAGCAAAAGATATGTAACATCAAAACTAAGCAACACAATCCTGAAATCTAAAACAAATCAGCACAATTTAAGAATAACTAATAACTCACATGTCAAACGACAAAGACAGCTACAGTGATCATGTCATTGCAAATTTCATGATAAATCAGTTAAACTGCTCCCTAAAAAATGCTGAATGTTATAACTTTGAATTCATCTTTGAATAAAAATTCAAGTGTTCATGCCTCAGTGCTGTGTAAATCTTTCTCTGGTACTGAGAATGAATTATTTTTCAGGTTGCGGTGTGGATGTCAGAGGTTCCAGTATCGTGATGACACTGATCTAAAATACAGTCGCACTTTGCGTTGCAGTCTGAAGTTTAGTGCCCATTCTCCAGCTGCAGAGTGTTTCTAGTTGTGTATAAGATTCCACTTTATTTGGATGTGATGCAGAAAAAAATTGAAAAATGTTCAAAGCATCGAAACAAATCATCATTTTGAGCAGGACTACATGGATCAATGTAACATAAGGAGGCTGATATAAAATATCATGATATATCGCAATATTTTTCCGCCATTTGTGATATTTTTCACAGTGTCGGACAGCTGTCAGTGGCATCTTCAGGCTTTTATTTTGAAAGGAAAATGCATGTGGAGCTACCAAAGCGGCCGAGGCAACGTGTTGCTTTTTGACAATATGGAGAGGTTTTTCACAGGTTAATAAAGCAGGTATGCGAGCAGCGCTTTGATATGCAGACATGGAGGACGTAGTTTAGAAAAAGAACGCCAGCTCGCATATTTGGTGATATTTCAGGTTTCAAGCAGGAGAAAAATGCTGAGCCAAAGGATTCAAATTAGGCCATATGTCGTCTTTGCTGCAAATCTGACTGAACCGGGCAACACCACACAGTTTGTGGTCCTCAGAGGACAATATCATGTATGGTGATATTTAATTGAGACAATGTAAGGATTTTAAATTGAAGATATCGGCCAAGAATAAACATGAGTCAGTGTCGCACAGCGCCTCAGTTCAGTGAGTAAACTGTCAGGAACAGAGATGGTCACTTTCTCATCAGAGAGAACGTGTGGTTGTGTGTGTCGTTTGAGCGATGGACGCTCCTCTGTCTCTCCCCTCAGCAGCCATGGAGACGGATGGAGAACAGAACCAGCAGGGGGCCAATGGGAGCGCTGCGTCTGGGACGAGCTCCCGCCCCTCTCCAATGAACTCCATGTCGCTGTATGAAAGACAGGCTGTCCAGGTAGGTGTGTGTGTGTGTGTGTGTGCTGATACTTGTCAAAGGTTAGTTTACAGTTAAAGTTTACAAGCTTTCATTCTTTCTGTAAAATCTGAAACATTTATTTCATTTATTTTTATTTTGTTTCTTATTTTAACACATTTTATCAAGTGTGATCAGCTTCTCTGCTCATTGTTGAGTCTCATTTATCTCTGTCACTAAGTTAATAAGTGGACATGATGATGCAGTTTTTATTGTAGGTCTTGTTCAGCCCTTGACTATTACACTTTAAACTTTTTTCAGGATTCACCTTTAATATTTCACACTATAGTAATAATAATAATCGTGCAGGTCTTTTTTTGTTGCAAAGCTTTTTGTTGAATCCAAATTAAACATTTGTGAACTCCATCACTTACTTGAAAGCTACAATTTCCTCATTTTTACATAATGTGCTTCAAAACATGGACAACATGATAGAAATAAAGAATTTGGACATAAGTTTGAAGTGTGAACTGTGTGTGTGTGTGTGTGTGTGTGTGTGATCGTGAGGGTTCACACGTTTGTCTTTATGTTTGATGATGTATGTGGAAGCTGATGTGCAGAAAGTGATGAAGAGCGACCGAAGCAGGGAGGTGAACAGAGAGATTGAGTCGTGCAGGTCTGACGGAGGCTCTGTTATTTCCTCGGGCGTCTGTCACCTTGCACAGCCATCTGTCTCTGTCACCCTGCTCACACTAATCCGGCCGCCACGCTCGCTTTCATCCCTCAACTTATTCCAGCGCGAGCCTCTGCTCATACATCATGCAGCTGGCAGGAGGCCTCACGCTCTGCATCCCTCTCTGCCTCCTCCGCTCTCCTCTCTTACTCTTCTTCCTTCTCTCATTTTTCATGCACTCTCCCAAATCTTCACACCTTATCTGTAATTTCTCCTGCTTCCTTCTCTCCTTCCCACCATCTTGTTGATAGCCATCATCTCCATCTTCCTATCTTTTGTGTCTGTGTCATCCGTCTTCATCACATCCTTCTTGCTTCCTCTCTGCCTCTTCTTCATGACCTTCTTTTCCTCTTGCATCTTTCTCTTATTGCTTTGCTGCCTGTTGATTTTTCATCGTCTCCTTCTCCCTCCAGGCCTTGCAGGCGCTACAGAGGCAGCCCAACGCAGCTCAGTATTTCCAGCAGCTGATGCTGCAGCAGCAGATCAACAATGCTCAGCTGCAAAACCTGGCGGCTGTGCAACAGGTAAAGGTGTGTGTATGACGTGTTTATCCTCATGGTCCATTTTTTTATGACCTGACTTTATGACAGTTGGATTCTACATAGGCAATAAAAAACAGAGGAAGTCAGAATGGAAGACAGCTTCTCTTCAATCTTTTCCTCCTCCTCCTCCTCCTCCTCTTAGGCCACGCTGGCTGCCAGTCGTCAGTCAAGTCCTTCCAGCAGCAGCTCATCTCAGACCACCAGCACCACAGCTGTATGTACTGTTTCCATGGTTACAACATAATGGCTGCTTTTTGTCACAAACCAGCTGAGAATTTTGTTTTTCATAGGATATCTAGCATCACTTGACCCTTTTCTCCTAAATGACCATTTAAGTAAAAACGGAAAAATGTCAGAATTGCTGCACATTGATGTCACTCATTGTTATTGGACAGGCCAGTGTAACATCTGGATCAGGGTCGACAACCAGCAGCCGTCCTGTGGGCGCCTCAGCAACATCCACAATCAGTCAATCAGTGTTGTTGAGTGGGACGGCAGGGGGGCAGGGACAAATGTACCTGAGGGTGAGTTTCACTGTACCTTTGTCAAGAGTCTGGGCAAAGAAATCGAATTTAATTTGAAATTCTAATTAATTTGTTTGGAGGATGTTAAAAAATGAAAATCATTCAAATCTATTTTCCCTTTTATGAGGGTAAATACGGTAGCCTACGACTCTCTCACAGCTCAGGACTTTTATTTTTTATAAGTGAACTTTGGTGAAAGTTGGGCTGACACTTTATTGATCACAAATTTGGGGATTCATCTTTGTTGGATCAAACCTTTATCAAATAAAGGTTTGATAATAAAATATTAATAAAGGTAAACCTTTATTAAATAAAGGTTTAGTTTGTTTAAAGCTACGTTTGCACTTTATTCCCAAAAGGGAAATTCATGTTTGTTTGACATAAAAACAACATATTTGAAAAAATTCCTTTTTATTTTGTAGTTTAAAAAAAAAATAAAATAAAATCAAAATCAAAATGGAATGTGGCATGAAAAAATTAGGGATTTTATTTTTAGGCCATATCGCCCAGCTCTACTTTGACATGAATGTCAGAAATAAATTCAAACGAGGAATTTTTTTGAATTCCAACCTCATGTAGGTGACTAGTTTTCTGGTTCAGAGAGTTATTATTTTAACTTTTCATGACTGCTGGAAGAGCGTAAATATGGGAGGCGACTTTACTGAAAACTAACGTTACACCTGACACCGGTATTTGCTTCCTCTCTGTGTGTTTGATGGCCGTCCCGTCGTCCCGCAGGTGAACCGCTCCCTCAGAGCCCCCATCTCCTCACAACTCATCTTTATGCCCGGCAACACAGCAACTGCTGCCGTGGCAACCGTCACCCAGCAGCCACAGGCTCAGCAACAGGAAGTGACACCAACTTCCTCTTCCAGCAGCCAATCAGATAATGACCAGGTTTGTGGAATGAAGAGTAGAGGAGAGATCTGAAGTTTTTCTTTTCAGTTCACTTCCCACTGCACTGATTCCATACAGACTGATTTTTTAACTCCCTCTTTCCCCTCCTTCCTGTCTCCAGGTGCAGAATCTGGCCATGCGAGGAGTGTCCAGTACCAAAGGTGTTGGAGTTAAGACTGAAACCCCAGAGAGGAGTGATTCAGGTAGGGAGGAAGGGCAGCTTTACTAACTGTGTGTCTCTGATTTCAGTTAATCAGGTAATTACTTGAACTTGAAAAAGCTGAAAAGATAAATCTACAGAGAATTGACATTTCTTTGCAGCTCTTTCAGTTCATTGCTTTGGTTTTCCGTTCCACAACTGAACTGTTTTAGTTGACTCATGCTGCTGTCTGCTGCGATTCAGGCTCATCTGGGAACATTTTTCAGCAAACAATCTGATAAAGCCACTGTGCACTCCAGAACCAGCTCCAAAGAGCAGGCACACAAAGTTCGACTTGCTAGTGAACACCTATGAAGCAGATTTCTCCAGTATACTTATGGTAGATTAAACATGGGACTAACATTCATCAAGTGGCCAAACAATGAAACTTCACTTTCTGTATTTCAGCTGAATGTGTGAACGTGTCTGTTTTCAAGCTAAAGCTCATATGTTGTTTTTGCTTCTTGTCTTCATTCAGCTGCGTACTCTCTGGTTCAACCCTCCCACCAATCAAACTCCCAGTCCCCCACCAAGCCAAGCCAGCCTCAGCCCCAGCCCCCCCACATCAAAATCCCCACATACCCGCAGCCCACCAACCTCAAAGCCCACCCTTCCTCCTCTGCTGCCTCCTCCTCGTCCTCCACCTCTTCCATACCTCTCTCCCAGCTCCTGCTTCATGGAACTCGCACTCTCACCACGGGAACCACCGCTCCCACAGCAGCACACACTCTGGTCCTAACATCCAGTGCAGCATCCCAGCCCCATGGGTATCCTGTTGGCACGGCGACCATCAAACCAGCAGTCAACGCTCAGACCCTGGTGGTGCAGCCTCTGCAGAAGACCTCACTGAATGCAGAGAAATCAGGACACGGCAATGGACCGATCCCCATCCAACCCAAAACTCTGCAGGGGCTCCGCCTACCCCTTCAGCTGCCTTCTAGGAATCCCCCTCCCATCCTGCCTGCCCCGCCACCCACCAGTGGCTCCGCCCAGCCTCCCCAGGCGCCTCACATCCCGGTGCAGATCGTGGGTGCGAGGCAGAGCGCACTGGGAAACACGCAGGCTCTGGCTCTGGCACGGGGCAGCTGCTGCCAGGACGGAGCTGCCGTCCTGAGCAGTTCGTCCAGCCTGCTCACCATGGTGGCGTCCATCGCTTCCAGGGAGGGCGGGGTTGTGGGCAGAGGGGTGGGGTTGAAGACGCTTCAGTCCCCTCAGGAGGCTCCACCGTTGGCTCAGGTCTCTCAGGTGCATCCGCAGGCCAATCAAAGCTCTGAACAAGGTCAGAATGGACAAATGGCTTCAAGCCCCGCCTCCTCCCAGTCTCCAACTGTTTCCTCTCCTCCCTCCTCGGTGTCTCGCTCCTCCCTCTCCCTCCCCCTGGTGACAGAGGAGCAGAGAGGAGCGTCAGCAGGTGTGACCACCAATGGAGACTCACTGGGAAGTCAGACACCGCAGGTCAGTGGTTTATTGATTATGTGATTTCATATACTTCTAATTAAAAACTTATTTTAAGAACACTTTAGATTGAGTTTAACTTCATTTCAGTTTATTCACTTACTTTCAGATTTTTTATCAATTTCAAGTACTTTTTTTTTTTTTTTTTTTTAAGGGAAAGCAGTCGAATGGCTCCCTAAAAAGAAAATCAGACTCCAATTCAGCCAATGACGAAGATGGCCCCTCCCCTCCACGGCTCCAGCCAGTCAGAGATCATGCCTCAGCACACCCGACCAATCCCATCGAAGCAGGTAACATCATCTTTGAACAGTTCGCCACACGCACATTGCTGCTGCTGAAACACAGTATTTATTTTTTACTGCACCTCCTCCACCTCCCCACCAGGCTCCGGCGCTCCTCCTCCTGCCGCCTCCTCTCCCTCCCCCATGCTCACAGTGTCTCGTGGGGTCTGCGGCCAGGGCGAGAGAGCTCCTCCCCCACAAGCTGTGGTTAAACCGAACGTCCTGACACACCTCATAGAGGGCTTCGTCATCCAAGAAGGGGCGGAGCCTTTCCCTGTGAGTGCATGTGACTTGTAGTTTCTGATAAGATGTGTATGATGCTGGTCCCCGATCACCAACCTTCTCTGTTCCTGGTGTTGCGTTTGGTTGGCAGGTTTGTGGGTCTGTGAAGGACTCTGCTGGCGAGGATTTAACTAATGACAGCCCGGACACGAACCAATCAGAAACTATTACGACAGCAACAGGTAACATCCAGACTGCGGCCTTCAGGACCTTAAAATACACTGAAAATGATTTTTTGGTAGTTAAGTATTAAAGCTGCAGTTGCTTACTTTTGTTAATGAGCTAACGAGCTAACGTTAGCTGTAGCATGAGACTCCTTGGGAAACAAATCTGCTGCAGCCTCCCCTCTCTGTTTTTGTTGCGGCTCGCGTTTTATTTCGTTTGTTGTCGCTCTTTCTTTTAGTCCAGTTTGAGCTGAGACGAAACGGTTGCAGGGAAAGTTGCAGTGGAGTAAACTGGTCTGTCTCAGCTCGAGCCTGAGCCGCCTGATGCTGTGGCTTGCAGACACTCAGTTGTTGGCAGAGG
>JAQFJB010000008.1:1945301-1955885 GCA_029874875.1 Naso minor
TACAATCACTGCACTCCCGGTCTATCCTCAGTAAAGCCCCGCCTCCTAGCGCTGCCCAAATTGATGCATTTTTTCATGTTCTATATGCCCTTTTTTAATTTTAAGAAGGATGCACTTTGGTCAAAACTCTGACGGTTTAGTTACCCTTTAAGGTTTAATTGCCTCATTAAACATAGTCTTCATGCCGTTCCTCTCCTAAAGGCTCCTACACAACGGGCCGGCAGTCAGAACTCGTCAGAGCTGTCAGAGAGAGTCAGTGTCTTTGGTCTGTGTGGTGTGAACGGCAGCGTCGGAACTGCTTCATGTTTGTCGGAGGCTTTTTGGCTGATTCAACATGCGGAATTGGCAGCAACTCATCAGTGAGAGAAATCACTCTGATCAGCTGTTTAGGTGAGCGGACCAGCTCATGGAAACAGAGAGGGAAAGGCCCGTGAACCTGTGCCGTAGTTTCCATGGTTACACACATTTAGTGTGGCTCTTTCTCATTTTTCTCGTTTGCCTCTTCACTACAGCCGTTTGTAACTTTCTATGAGACATATTATCAGAGAGAAGCGGATATGTGAGGGAGAGTGGGTTCAAAAAATGCTGCTTAATCGTAACAACAATTTTTATATCTGTGGAGAGAGATTTGCCTTGGCGCAGGCGCAGCACGTATGAGCCTGTTGCTCGCCTGTTGTCTTTTCGGTGCCACTTTATGGCCCAACAGCCTTGGACAAAACAAGACGCAGCAGCCGATCTTTGTTGCAGCTAGCTCTTTGTTGTCAGTTTGGTGTGTAAGAGCCTTTAGAAAATTGCATCAGTGTTCGAGGATTAAGGAAACTTTTTCGGAGGAGTGTGTATGGTAGATATTCCATCAAAGAGTGATCGTACATCAACCTCAAAGCACTATCGTTTGTGTGATTTCTACTGCACTTCCTGTCTCCAGTGCTCGTGACAAACCAATCAGCAAACTAATGGACACTGAGACAGAGTCTGACTCGTAATGAGCTCCTCCCAGCAGCTAATTGCAGTGGGATAAACATGTGGACTGTGTTACACGGGGGGATTGTGTAATGGATATGGTGTAATATTTGTTGTTAAACTGCATTAATTACTGGACAACCGCAAATGATATTTTCCTATCTGGTATATCCTCTGTATATGTAACAGTAACATTGGACAGAGTTGCAATACTGCAGCCTGAACGTCAGTTGTAGCTTCTTTTTGTTTTTTTAGCAGCTCATTGATTTCTCCTCCATTGTTTTTGTGTCCACGGGGGCCTGTTCATCCTCAAAAGTAAACAGATGTGAACGTGTATTTTGTAACAAAACACATCTCAAATCACCTTTGTGGCCTCTACTCTTGCACAGTCACACTAATGTATAAAACAAGAGACTTCTGGAGTGATGTAAACAGTTGCTGCTACAGCATCGAGGGCTCTCATTAATTAAAATTTAAGTTCTTATGTGTAAGCATAATATCTTTGTGTAAAAGAACTTTTCTCCAGGCCTCTATTGCCTGAAACAGAAGTGTGTCTATTTGAGATTATTTGCTTCTGGGCATATTTGAGTCAACAGAATTCACATTGTGCAAATAAATTCTGCTGAAGGTACAGAAACAGTTGGGGAGCGAAGCACTTCATCACGCAGTGCTTTCAGTCAAGACTGAGGCTTGTACGAAGGCTTCAGCTGTGGATAAGATAAGCTTATTACAGCCTGTTATCTGTGCCTCTGTATATATATGAAGCTTGCAGTGCAGTAGATTAGCAGAGGGCCGAGAGAGGAGGTGGGTGGGAGGGAGAGTTTATGGGGAGTAAAAGAAAAACTTGGGGATAAGAGAAGACAGTGGGAGGGAGAGATACGAGAGAGAGAGAGTGGCTGGAAGTGGCAGGAGGATGAACAGGCAAGATGTCAGTTTATGTGCTTAGAGGCCAAACTCAGGTAGTGGGTGAGTGATGGAGGGGAAAATGACAAGAAGAGATTTAAAAAAGGAGACTTACATTGATTCCTTCCCAGGAAAACTCGGCACGGCCATGCTGGGGGAGAGAGGAAAGGGGGAGAGAAAAATACGGGCATAACAAAAGGTGGGAAGAGAAGAAGGAGATTTGAAAGAGGGAAAAAGAGTTTGGGGACAAAAAATGGTCTTAAACCTTAGCTGTCGAATAATCTGAACATTTACGTTTCGGATATTAGCGTGTCAACAGTGTTCTGTTACAGGACGTCTGCAGCTTATACTCAGTTTAAAAGGTCTTAAAACATGTAGTCGCAGCTGAGTCTGAACCATCTTCAAGTGCTGAAGTGAAACTCATCTTGAAAGTCTTAAGTCTGAATAATCTTTTAGGCTCCTGTGTGTATTTGTGATTCAGTGATTTTTTTTGTCCATGGTGTCCCCAGTTTCAGTCTACATAGTTTTCGTGTTATTAGGAGCTCACAACAGATAACATGGTAATTGTAACCTTGTGATTCAGATACGCAGTTAATGGGATGTTCGGGAATTTCTGAACTCGGGCCTCATTTTTGACCCAGACAGTGCTGTTCTTATTGATAGAGACCATTTTAAGTTCATTTGATGCAGTACGGAGTTTGGATGGTTTATCATTTAGCCACTAATGCCAGTGCTAGCACAAGTCAGTGGCACTGGTAGAAGCCAACAGTAGCCACTACAGTGCACCAAAAGCAAGTTTAATATGACAACAGTATATTGAGGCAAGTTCATGCATTCGTAGCATCATTTTCAAAGTGAAACTATGGCTGAATTTCTTTAATTTGTGGCTCTGGTTAGCCAAAACAACAGTAGGAATCTGCCAAACTCTACTTCCTGTTGCCGCTAATCCTAAAACTCCTGTTAGCTACTAGTTCAAACTCTGTACGTGTCAAATGAGCTGAAAATGGTCTCTGTCAATGAGAATAGGACTGGATAGGTTGAAAATGAGGCCCTACATCAAAAAAATTCTTGAATATCCCTTTAAACCAGCAAACTGTGTCATGCAGGTACATGTGCAGTGTGTATGTAAACATAGAAAGCAGCAGCCTGATGTCACGAGATTTAACAGTGAACCAGCTTTTATTTTGGGTAAGTCAAAATTTATAAGGAGAGACAGAAGACATGAGACACAGAGGGATTATAGAAGCTGTGTAATGGTGTGTTGAACTGTGTTTGTGATGTCAGCTGTTTGTCTGTGTGTCTGTCTACACTGCTCAGCATGTTGATGTAACCAATGGATACCATTCAGCACTGACCCTGCTGCCCAGGGCAACAAATCTGATGGATGTCCAAACCTGGACACCATTTATTGTGTGTTCTAAAAAGCGTATATGCACACACACACAAACACACAATGACAACTATGCATATTCATTGCACAGACAATAGAAAGACAGGGAACATTTTGGAAACAACGGTCGCTCCAGTAAGTTTAAATTCTCTGGGTTTTTTTTTACATCAGGCTCTTTTTCACAGAACCCCAAAGATTTTCTCTACTGGCACCTCAGCTTGTTATCATAGCTGTCGCATTCAAAGCCACAGATCACAGACTGTGTAAGAGGTGAAACAGAAAATGCCCTAAATTTGATGTCAAAGTAAATGCCAAACTTTGGCTCTTGTCCTCACGGAGCTGCTGCTACTAAGGCAATGACTGAGAAACATTCAAGAGATTAATTTTTTAATTCAGCAGTTAAATATCGGTCTTTTATCTGGGAGAGTGGTGTCTGTGCTTGTTAATGTATAATTTTTGTTTCACTTTTTATTTTTCACATTTCATTCACAATTTGATTTGGATTAGGCAACAAAACTACATTAGTGGCTTTAGGAAAGCTCAGAGCTTGGGTTAAAATAGACACATCTACCAGGACACACTGGGGCAATGCTGAGATGAGTATGTTGCTTTGTATTTTACTTTTACATTACTGTTTATTGTGCACTTGTTCATTTGCCAGCGCAATTGTCAACCCAGCAAGCCTAAAACCATGGATCGTTGATTTCTATCTAATCTGTATTTATAAAGAAAAAAGAGGAATGGGAACAGAGAAGCTTCCCATACCAACTAATGGACTCATAAAGAGGAAAATGTCATTTTAAAGAGATAAAAGTCTTCTTCGGGGAGGTTGTGGCATGAGAATCCAATTTCAGGCACTTTTACAGGCTCATTAAGCAAAAAAAAGCCTTAAATGATATGCTGAAAAACACACTACAAACCTTCTGCCACACTCACTGTCTCCGGGTGTCCCGTCTTCACTGTGTTTGTTGCTGCTGTAAAGAAACTATAAAGCCACACATGCTCACTTTGCCTCTTGATTAATTATTTGTAGTAAACTGTTCAAACTTTATCTAAAAGTCTTGTGAAAGACATCAGTAAACTGTAACAACACATTTACTGGACTGTATTGTTTTATACAAAAAGAATAAAGAAAAATAATTGAAACTAACTTCTCCAATGCTTTCTAACTGACAGCTCGCTCTCTTCATTCTGGTGTCTTGATTTGTTTCTGTCAGCAGAGAATTGATCAAAGCCAACAGCAATACACAAATTCACCACACAAATCGATTAGATGTGAGGGAAGATGATATTCTTGTGTTACTACAGTCTCAGTTGTTTGGTTCCAGATGAATAAAAAATGGAATTTTACATAAAAATCTAATTTTGTGTAGCTGTGAAGTTGCATCATTCATTCTTATGTGTTTGCGGTTGCCCAGAAAGATGCATTAAAGATAAAATATTAAAGAATAAATGCCCGGTGGAGCAGGTCAGAGACCTTTTTATATTCGTTATTATTACTCATAAGATCGACTATGGATGCAAACCAAGTCATAAAAATGCTAATTGAGTAATAACATAGCCGGTAAAAGATAAGGCAATAAAAGAATAAGAACAGACGCAGTGTACCAGTGGTGATAAAAAATTAAGATGGAGCTCGGCCTCGGTCTTTGTATTTATTCATGCTTTAATCAGCAGCTGCTGGGCTCAGACTGTATAACTAGAATATCTACATGAATGAAAGTGAATTTGGGTCTGACTTGGTTTAAGGCCTTATTGCCCTGATTAACATTTTCCATCTGGTGTCAAATACAGGGGACGGCTGGCAAATTGAAACCATGGGCGAGCTGGAACTGAAATCTATAATTAATTCTGTCTTCCTGCAGGCCCCTTTTGCTTTCTGGGAAGTCTCAATGTAATATTCATGTCAGAGATGTTTATTTTCATGACAAGTAAATGAGGAATAAGAATAATCCTCCTCCAACAAAGCAGCGCCTAAGATGGCAGAGGGATTTATCAAGGCCTCGCACAAGTCACCCGTCGCCTTGTTGTGTTTTTGTGTCAGATCCACATTAACAAGCACAAGAGAAGATCTGGAAAATAATTCAAAACATGCAGTATAATGCACAAATAGTGCACAGCTAGACCTGAGAGACGATATAACAAGAAATATTTTTATTTAACAATTTAATCTTCATTTATTCTCCTGAACAAATGTTATTAATCACTAACAGACTAGACTAAAGGTTTCTATAATCTCAAAGCTAATGAAGATTCTCCAGACTGAAGCAGATAATCTTTTAACAAATAGAATAAGTCACTCAAAGCAACAGAGCAGGAATCTGCTCATTATTTAAAAAAAATAATATATTTTGTTTTTCATTAGACAAACATTCTCAGCAACAGCACTATATTATTATATGCATGAGAAACTTTTGGTTAAATGTTAATGTATTCAGCGTGAATGGACACTGAGTCATTTGTGACCTCTGTTGGTTTCTTGTCTAACAATTCTAATAGACATTTTCTCCGTTTTGCATGGAAGTGTTTCTATTATGAAGTGATGAAAATTAAATATAGATATTTTATTAGCTTCTCAACCTTTATTAAGTGTTTATCAGTTGGAACCAATGGCTTTTGTAAGGTTCATAAATAGATTTACTAATATTTGACAGGAATAAGCTTTTCATAAGATCAAATTTTTGGTTGTTAAAAGTTTTATTTCTGAAAAGTTTAATCTTTTGTTGTTTATTTAATTTTTGGTGCTGCTAGCATGGCTAAAGGATCATTTTCATTTCATTGGTCTAAAATAACGCACAGTGAAATCTCTGCGGCTGATCCTGTCGACCATTTGCTCCTTGGTACTTATTAGTGACCCTGTTGTAATTTTCTGCTAAGGAGCACCAAACCTGAGCTATTACTCTCTCATATATCATTTCTTCAGACACTGCCAAAACATCAGGGTTCAGGGTCAGTATGTAGCCCACATAAAGAATGAAATACTGTGTGTGCACGATGTGGATGATTTATAATGGATGAACATGTGAGTGGGCACAAAGTGGTGTCATCTCTGTCCTTGCACCGTGTGTGTGTGTGTGTGTGTTATTAACACCACTTGCGTCAGACGTTGCAGGATTTGGATTCAAAGCACCCCTCTGCGTGTGAATATTGAGCTCTCATGGTCAACCGAGGACAAAAAAATCAGGCGTCATCACCGTCTTTGTGCACAGTTTGTGTGTGCGTGCGTGCTCTTATTTTCTATTCAGATAGACTCCATGAAGTATTTAACAGCTGAGCTCTTCACTGTAGCCTCGTCAGTAGTGGATTTTCCAGAATCGAAGTGAGACGCAGCAGCATTGTGCGAGCTGAGACTCAAATCCATTCAGCCGCGATAACATTGGCAGTTTGTCAGTAAACTGACGTTCTCAGCGAGACATTTGACTCTGTGCCCAGCTGGTTACATCAGCTTTTTATGAGGATGGAAATGACACCTTAAAGCATTTTTCTGAGGCAGTTTACACTGTAACAACTACTTTCTGTGCATCCGTTCATTCTCTGTACCTGTTTATCCAAGGTTACAAGGTGCTCAAGCCAATCCCAGCATGCATTGCACTAGAGGCAATGTTCCTAGAGGTCTTAATGGGTCCAAAACTGCATACCCATACCCAAAGAGACCTGCAAATGTACTACTAGGGCCCGGACCAGACCCGTCTGTTATTTAAACGCTGGGACCAGGACCCTGTTTGAGTCTTACCTAATGTAGAGAATAAAAATGGATGTTGATTGAAATTGTGGCTTGTCTTGGCCAGGACTTCCTTATAGAGATCGATATTTTTGGTCTCAATACGACCAGTCCTGGTTACAGAGAGATTTAAAGAGAAAAAAAAAAACTTTTGAGGCCCATTTAGTTAAATGGGTTAAAGTTTGTCAGCGGCCTAGTGGAACAATAAGAACAAAACAGTGTATAAGAGAAAACAGTGGTCAGGTTTTGTGGGATGTGCAAGATAAACTCTTAATTTAAGTTTTGGAGCTGTGGGATCATTTTGCTTTAAAGGATTTATTCGTTTTGGTGTCACACGATGTAGAAATTTAGTTTCAGAGGCTTTCACAAAATATTCAAACCCTGCTGTGAAAATATCACAGTTTGGACATGAAAATAGAAGACATTAAATAAACTGAATAGTAGCGAAATAACGAGCAACAGCTTTCAGGAAAACGCTTTTGTGGTGTCATCTATCTGAAACTCATTTGAGGAAGAAGAAGAGAAAACACACTAATGGAGAGAAATCATGTCTTTGGGTTCAGTTGCAGCTCAGTCTCAGTCAGATGTGTTTGTGTTTTCCATCCTTTTAGTTGAGGTTCGTGTGAATCAGGAAGGCATCTATCCTCAGAGGAGATCTGATCGCAGCACTCACTATTGATCTGACTTTTAGCGGAACCGCAAACAGGCTGATGTTTCAGCTAATGTGCCTTTCGCTGAGCTTAATGCTACAGGGATGTTTTCCTCACTTTAGTCGACAGTGTTTAATGTGCTAATGTGAGTGCAGCTTGATGAGCTCAAACCTTTGAATCCTGTGTTTAATTTGAGCTGTAGTTTGTGACTTTGATGTTATGTTCCATGCTGTTTTAGAGAGATTATTAATTTTCTAACATAAAAAAAATAATTAATTTCCCATAGGATGAATCCTGTGGACTTTAGTGATCCCCAGATTTTGTTTTTTTTCTCTGGTGGTGCCAGATTTAAATTTTGGGGTTTTTAGAGAAAATGTGATTTCTGTGAAATTTGATGCACATGTTAATGTTCCCCTCAGGATCATTTGTAATCATGAGTTCAGATTTTTAATTTATCAGTTACTTTCATTAATAACCAAACACCTGCAGCTAATGACATCAGCCTCAGCTGTACTTTATGTTTAGTGCCATTTAGCAAATATTTGCATGCTAACATGCTAAACTAAGAACAGGATAAACATTAGGATGTTACAGGGATATTCTGGAATTTTTGACATACAGCAGGGCTTCATGTTTTAACCTGCCCAGTCCTGTTCCTATTATTAGAGACCATTTTCAGCTCATTTGATGCAGTACTGAGTTTGGATGACTCACTGCTAATGCTAATGCTAATGCTAGCGCAAGTCAATGACACCTGTAGTATTCAACAGTAGCCATCACCAAACTCCCGTTAAACACTCCACAGAAGTCAAACTATGGCTGAATTTCTTTAATTTGTGGTGCTAGTTAGGATTAGTAGCAACAGGAAGTAAAGAGTTTGGCAGCTTCCTGTCGATGTTAACGCTAACCAGAGCCACAAATTAAAGATATTCAGCCATAGTTTGATTTCTAAAATAATTCCACGAACACACAAATTTGCTTTGATAGACTGTCGTCATATTAGACTTGCTTTGGGTGCACTGTGGAGTGTTTAATTGGAGTTTGGTAGTAATACTGTTGACTGCTACTGGGGACATTGACTTGTGCTAGCATTAGCATAAGCATTAGCAGCAAAACAACGAGCTGTCCAAACTCTGTACTGCATGCAATGAGCAGAAATGGTCTCTATCAACAGGAATAGAACTGGAGAAGTCAAAAATGAGGCCCTTTGTCAAAAATTTTGGAATATCCCTTTAACATTCTCAGTCTGAGAATATTAGAATAAACATGTGCTTAGCTAAATGCACCACTTGCTAGCATGGGTGCAGACTCTTAAGCTTGCTTTTTTCTCTGGTTATCTCCATTATTATTTGTTTTTCCATGTTGATATCTCTGTGTGTCTCAGTCTTAAGATTTTATCTCTGATTCTCACATTCACATCCTGTATTTTTTCCTTTAATTTTCACAAAACATTGTTTTCATTTCTTATTGTGGCTGTATTGTATTTATTTGTCAGTCAGTCTGTAGTTTTTTTGTTTGTTGCACATCCAGAGCCCCCTGTTCCTCATCTCTTTAAGCTCCTGCATTATATTTGATCAAATCCCTCTCCACCTGCTCGCATCCCTCTGTGGGTCTATAAATTACACAGAGGAGTCATGTTTGAGAAAGCAAACAACTCAAGGGCTGCTGTGGGATCAGTGCTCCACAGGAGCAGCTCTTGATCAAAAATGAGTTCTGTTACTGATGTCATGGCCACCAAATGTCAAGTAGAAATCTGAAATATTTGCTTTATTTTAAAGTCTCTGTTGGCTGCAAAACAGAATTTATTTCTCAGGTTTATTCTCTCAAGGGATGAAGCTTGAGGACAGAAAGCAGCAGGATTTATGGGAAATATGGTCTTAATGTTAATAAGAGCGCTGGGAAGACCCGCCATTAAAAATAATCTACAGGTGATTTCCATCCTGCTTTTATGATTGTAAGCTGTAATTAACTTGGCTGTAATGCAGTAATGTCAATAGATAAACCAATAAAAAGTATTTAGAAAGTAACAAAACTACTGGTGCTGGTTGGCCTGCCGACCCTCATGTAGGAGGAAAAATGACAACATCAAAGAAAAGAAAGCAGCAGCCAGCGATGGAAAAACAAAGAGATGGATGTCTGTGTTTCTCTCTCTCTTTCTCTCTCTCTGCTGCTCTCTCTCCCCAGGGCCCACAGCTGAGAAGTGATACATGGCTCAGTAATAGTCTGAGCCCTGGGGAGAGCAGCTCTGTGGCCTTCGTAAGAGACTATCAACACACACACACACACACACACCTTCACACCCAGTCGTGCACAGCCAGTCACAGTGCAGCTGTACACACAGGAGTACACACAGGTTTGACTTATATGAGCTTCTGAAGGCTGATACTAATATTTTCTGCCAGTGTGTCTTCATTTTTTCACCCTTTTTTTAAATTTCCATGCCAGATATTGAGACATGTTCAGTTGTTGTTGTTAATATTCTTCTTGTCTGCTTTGAAAAGAACATCCTCAGGTTTTTATTTTGGCTGTCATCTTGTTTTTTTGGAGCCAGAGGTGAACATATTTGGATGAGAGGGCGGAGCTGAAATGACAGGCATGCTACCAGTAACTGCATGTCACCTAGCAGACTGTCAGCAAGTGCTGCCAATCAAAGCAGCCACGCCCTTAATGATACAACTTCTAATTTAAATGAGAGAGTTCTAAAAAAATTCACCATACAGTTGGCATGAATGGGATAAATTAGCTATAAAGACCAAAACCTTTTTTGTACCCAGATTTAAGTATGTTTATTTCTGTGAGAAAGGTATTTACTCTTGGTTGCTACAGGAAAGGACTTGCCATAGATGAGAGCAACGCTTCCTGGCCACGCCCCTGTTTGGGTGAAAACAAACCCTCCTCATTGACCGGCGGTAAATTTAAAATATCCAGTGATGCAAATTTAATCGTCCTAAATAAGAATA
>JAQFJB010000008.1:1967178-1978352 GCA_029874875.1 Naso minor
CTGTCTGCTGCCATCGCTCTGGGCACTGGGTGTGTGTTTCTTTGTCTGTGTGTGTGTGTGTGTGAGCAAGGTGACACGCGGCTTGTGACAGTGATCCGAAGTGAAGTCAGGAGTCTGACTCACCTCCGCTTCAGCGGTGGACGCTCTGAGCCGACACCAAACACTAAGGGAGTCCTGCTCACTACGGCTTGTCGGGGTAATACCTTTTATCCATCCATCCGTCCATTCTTCTGTCTGACTCGGAGTGTGTGTGTGTGTGTGTGTGTGTGTGTGTAGCTTTTTATACAATGTCTTGGATCGCCCCAAATTCCCCTGAGCATCTGGAGATTTTTGTCTGGAGCATGATGTCCCTTGTCAAAGAAAAACAAAGATTTAAATCTAAAAAGAAAAATGCAGCACTCTTTATTTTGTGCTCTTATTTCATGTGCTTATGAAAATTATGTGTGTTTTCGTTTTGCTTCAACTGTTGAGATAATGAGGAAATCTGTAAACTTAGAAATATTTACATAAACACAAAGGTCTCTCACGGTTTGTGGAAAAAGCCAGTTTCTCTCATTAGTTGGCAGAAACTGTACATGGCTGCTCTTTCAAAGGATAGATGCTGTAAATAGTATAGAAAAGATTTAGCATTGTTGACAAATTTCTCATGTTCCTTCTTGTACTTCCTGCTGTTATTCAGTTGATGTCATATAAACACACTTTCCAGGTAGAATGCTTGTTCCACGAGGCTTCCTACATACCTGGCTGTTATTGTTACCATTTTCCGCAACACAACGTCCCTTTAAATCTCAAAATGCCCCCCAAAATAATTTTCACATCTGCTATTCGAGCTGGAGTTAACCCCATGAAATGACTGCTGCTGTAGTAACCATTCAGAGTTAAAAAAGCTTTCATCCATTTCTAATGTCTCTCAGCATTACCAGCTGTTATTGTTTTGTTTTTGTTTTTTACACTATGATGTTGTGTTCTTCATAATTTTTCTCTAAGGAGCTGATTCGTGTTTCTCGGTTTTCTGTCCATATCATAAAGTGTATGTGCTGGATAAGAAAATGAGAGAAGCTCCTATGAAGCTTTGACAGAATGCAAATGGATGAACAGTGATGACGGCTTCACCTTCAGACTGTTTTTTTTTTTTTTGATTTTAGCGCTGATTCCAGGTCAGTTGAGGTCACTGCTGCGTTGGCGCTCCTAACACGCTCATAATGTTGTTTAGTGTGAGAATCTGTTGGCTGTGCCGTCAAACACACAGCTGATAATCAGTGTGCCGATTTCCAGTTATGCTCTGTAATGTGATTTTGTCATGTACGTTTCTTGGTGTGAGGAGCTGTAAAGATATTTTGCTGTTTAATTTGTGTTAATGTTTCAGCTGCTTAAGAAGACTCAGTCTCCTCTGATAGCTGAGCAGTTCTGTGGGGTTTCTATTAAACAATCCCAACATGGATTATACTGCAGGGGAAATGCGGAGATGCACAACTTTGCAACCGCAGTCAGCTCCATTAGAGGTCGAGTCAGCAGCATTTTCCTAAAAAGCAAAGTATGGACTTATTCAAAATGAATGCGGCTCAATCACCACTTATGGACCCCTGGACATGTGTGGTGGTGACTGTGTCTGCAGAGCCCCGCCCTCTGCTAGGATTTTGATGTTTTTAATGTTTTGTTTCTGGCTGGGGTTAGGGTGTGTTTCCTCCAGCCAATGTCAGCGCACAGGTGAGGTTGAGAGTGGATTAAAAAAAACAGCGACGGGACACCAGTCAGACTGGAGAAAATACAGCCCTACTGAGGTGGAACATCAAGCGGATAAAGCTCGTTCCAGAACAAGAGCACTGAAGGAGAGGCTGGAAATGAAGAGCGACGTGGAGTTGGTCTGCTTTCTGTTGGACAGGTAGGTGCCAAACACTGGCGGTTAGCTTGTTAGCTTGCTAAATTATCAACCTCTCTATTTAAACAAATGTAATATTCCTATGTAGGTTGCTATGTAGGTCCAAGCAGTATAAGTATACGCCACAATACTTCTGATGGCGTTGAGCCAGGAGGAGCTGCTGACTCTAGCTTTAAGCAAAGGGAGCAAATCTCTGCAGCAGCTTCAACATCTGGTGGGACGACACAATCCAGAGGAGCTGAGGCTGATTCATGCTGATGGCTTTGGAATAAGATGTTTAACAATGTGTATATAAGTCTGGTACAGTCAGCTAGTTTTCAGTTTTAAGAAGAAAAATATTTTTTTAACTGTGAAGCTGTTGCATATTGAATATTTCTTTCTTTCTTTCTCCGTCCTTTAGGTCAGAGATGCGAACAGCCGCCTGTCAATCAAATTATTGACCAGTCGCTTCACTCCATGCATCCGTCACCCTGTGACTCGCTGATGAGATCACTCAAGCCATCTAGAGGTGTGTGTGTGTGTGTGTGCGTGTGTTTGTCTACGCTCATACACAGTACACAGGGCATCCATCAGTCTGTCGGTCAGCGGAGGAAACACTGGCAGTATTTTTAGAGTTGGAGAGGGTGGAGGGATTTTCTGTGAGGTGAGACCTTAAATACACCTGACAGAGAGCAACACACACGCACACCAGGGAGTGTTTAAAAAGAGCACCTGAATTCTATTAAATGATATCAGGCCTTTATGAAGATGAATTCTCTGCTATTAACATTTTACGATGAAATTCACCGTGTAAACCCACAGATGCCAGCAAGCGAGTTTGCCTTTCTGTTTTTTATTTTTTTGTCCAGTGTGAAAGGTGTATAACCTTCACTTAAATCTGTTACGTAGTTTTCCAGACATTGTGCAAACTACCAGACAAATGGGACTGAATCATCGTGTCAGAGGTAATAAGTGATAAACAGAACAGACCGTATGACCGAGCGAGACACTCTGTGCTATCAAAGCATGTGGAGAGGCTGCAGATAAGCTTCAGGACTCGTCTTGATAAACGTTTTTTAAAGGACAGAGTGTGCTGGGACAGACTGCAGCCACCCGGTGACCTTGGAGAGGGTAACGAGGTTCAGACAACTAATTAACAAATCTGTGACAACAGTTTTGTTTGCTGAGGCCGTAGCAGAGCCAGAATGATGCTATTTTTTTCTGTTAACAGTTTACAGACATGAAGGAAAACTGAAATTCAAGCAGTTAACCCCTGAACATTTTGCCTGATGCAGCTCTTAGTTAGTCTCCTCGCTGCAGCTGTCACATCACTGCTCAAACTTGTGTGGCCACAGAGCCACTGTCATGCAAAGTTAAACTGGAAAAAACTGGAAACACAAGACTTAGAAAAGACGAGCCTGAAGGAAGCATCACCTTCTTTTTCCATTACTGGCCTGAATCGATTTGGCTAAAAATAAAACACGCAGGACTCCGCTCTGATTGCGTCGCGCTCACAGATGACTGCACAGGCCAAGTGTCACATCAGATGCGACTTGCATTATCCAACCTGTGTTTATTTATGTGGAAACGGAGCTGCTGTCTGCCAAACTGTGAGTCTGTTCTTCAGTCTTGGTCAGAGCGTCTCTGTCGCTGTTTCCTGCCAGCTGAAACACAGACGCCAAAACAAGACAACGCTCACAGACTGAAGGATGTAATTTCACCTCAGATGGCAAAAACACTGACAAACAAACGCCTGTTTACTGTCTAGATTTCATTATCAATATTCCTGTAATATTGACGTGTTACACATGAGAAAGACGACAGTAAGTCTGCACAGCTGATTGTCCTAAAGCAAGTTTTAAAAGATTGACTGTTAACCAAACTGTAACATTTTCATTTTTTTGTGTGTTTGGATCTTGTTGTTTAAAGCTCCATTCAGCACTGTGAGCATGTACATAATGATGAACAGCTAACCTCAGGAACACTGCAGTATTACTGCTCATTGAGCCATCCAATGCTGAATAATGACCATGCTGAAGACGGAAATCTGTTAATTCATGGCTTCAAAATAACACCAAAACAAAATCAAACAAAATATTCATGATTTTCGCTCAGAGGTGGAAAAATCCCTGAGTTCATTTTTGTTTTTCAAGCACAAATGGAAAAACAGTAAAAATTATCTCAAATTCTTCATTGTTAAGACCGAAAGGTGATTGACTAAAAAGCAGAAAACCTAAAACATGGGAACAACATCAGAAATCACTGCACTGAGAATAAATCAAGCTAAGGGTCAGTTTACACGGTGCAAGTTTTCACATCAAACGAAACACTTTTGTTGCCGTTCAGCCTTTCTTTTACATGACAACAGCGTGCTGGCGCCCCTGAAACCCCCAAATTTCGAAACCAGGTGACAGAGTATAATCTTCTAAAAATGCAACCTTCTTTCTGGCTGCGTAAACTAGCAAAACAGAAAGCCTGTGAAAGCGGTCACTAAGCTAATGCTAATGCTAGCACAAGTCAGTGCAAGTCAGATATGACAACAATATATTGAGGTGAATTCAAGTGTTTGTGGCATAATTTTAGAAGTCAAATTACGGCTGAATTTCTTTAATTTGTTGCTGCTTAGGGCTTAGCAGACACAGGAAGTAATCAACGTCAGCAGCTCCAGTGATATGTCATCACAAAGTTACACTGCCAGCTCCCAGCCAGGCCTGCATCATACAGTGCTTTCAGTTCTTCATGTGACTTTTTTTAACAACGCTGAGGACAGACTTCTGTTTTTAGTGGGGCTGCTCTCGTCTGAATGTGGCCAAAGAAACTTTTTTCCCCCTCTGCTGTAAACTTCATAGTAGCTTGTTAACATAAGAACAAACGGCAGATGTGTTGACTGTACAGACATTAGCTGTCAGGCAGCTGCCACACATTGATGGCGTGTGTGTGGAGTGTTGCTGTGTGTGTTGAGTCTCGGCCTCAAACCAAGTCTCACACTTTCAGGCTCTTTCTGTCTCAGGCTCTCACGCCACATATGAAGTGTGACTTACAGACTGAAGTGTCAATCATTAAGTCAGTGTCATCAATTTGTGTAACTCAGTTTGATCCGACCAGGCTGAATTTACGACTGCTCACGTCTTCTGATTTAAACTTACATTCACTGATTGTTTTGGAAACTCCCGAGAAATGTAACAAGTTTAAAATACAACACTGAGATGCACTAGTTTCACATGAAGAAGTTGATTTTGTGAATATGATCAGAGTCAGTGGAGTATTTACTCATTCCACACATCTGAAGCAACATTAACATTCATTTTTCTGTCCTTGTAATGAAAGTTAATCTAATATTTACTTTTCCCTGAGCTGTCGCTGCTCTCCTCGAACTCCTGAGGGAAATATCGGACTCCTTAGCTAATAAATACTCCACTTTGTTCACCAGCTGATCACTAACTTTGTCTGCTGTTTGGTGCTGGACAGATTGTGTATCAGTCTGCAGATGTTTTGAGCCTTTCACTGAGAACTGCTGCCTTCTCAATTGTTTTCTGAAAACAGAGCAAATGAAAGTGGTGTCAGTGAACCAAAACACTGAAGTTGTCAGCCAGAAAACCAAAACATAAACTGAAAGACCATTCACTTTAATTGTTTGGGAGATGACTGCTACACCTTTTCCCTGTGAAACTCCAGCAGTTTTGTGCACTAACAATCTTCACCCGATCTTCCATCAGCATGAGGGTGAGTAAATAATGACTGGATTTTGGCTTTTGGGTGAACTATCCCTTTAATGCAATAATAATGTATATATATATTTTTTTATAGTTGAGAGCTTAAATTTATTTTGGTTACTTAGATTAGCAGGATGGATTTTGTGTCGACTGCAGCAGAACACTCAACAATAAATTGCAAATGTGGAATAAATAAAGAGTTTGTGACCATCAAGACAAACAAATAACAGAAATCCCACTTTTTTGTAAAAGCGATTGTGTCAAAGACATTTCCAACACCTCGACTGTGAAACATTAACACCTGCTATCAGACCCACAGTGAGAACAGCCAGTCTCATCGTGCTGCTCTGTGTGACCTTGTGTTTTTACAGTATGTTTTATGCATGTCTGCATCTCTTTAAAAACACAAAAACATGTTCTGACGCTTAATGAAACCCTGCTGTCATGTGATGGTGACTTAACACCTGACGGCCTCTTTTGCAGTGTCTGACTCCAGCTGCACTTCACTACGTCAGGACAATTATTGTAAACAAGAAGTCATGTAGCCTCAGACGACCTCCATGCTGCTCTGCCTATTGTCAGCCGCTGCCTCCGATGTGGAGCGAGTGTGTTGGACTGAAAACGGTCTCTGGAAGCTGTTCCTCTAGACAAAAAAGGCTTTCAGAGTTTCTCATGGGGGCACATTGTGAAAGGAGTGAAACAGCACAGGCAAAACACCTCCAACATGTTCATTGTGCTGTGACCCAGAGAGCTCAAGGCACTGCAAATTATTACAAGTGACAGATAGACAAAAGACGACTGAAGACTGAAACCAGCTAGTTGGAGATAACCACAGAAAATGTCAAAAGTGGTGAACAAGGCAGGGACACGATGCACTGGTTAGCTCAATTTCCAACGCCAATGAAGCAGACTACAATTACTTCCTTACGTCACAAACCACAGCAACAATAACTGTGTCCATCATGTGCAGACAACAGATGTGACGCGTCCAACAGCCGTAAGAATCACAACATGTTTGAAAAGAAGGTCCTAACTTTGAAACTGTCACACTGTCTTCCTCAGTAGATTGAGTTTGCTCTGCTGTAGTGGCGATCCTTCAGCGGCATCCTGAGACCTTGGTCATGTGATAATAAGTAGCCAGGGGTGGTAGAGCTGGGGTCAAAGCCGAGGCAGCGTTTATGATCCCCAACCCCAGACGCCTCCTCTGTACTTGGCCTCACAAACTTCCATTAGCAAGATCAAAAACCTACTCTAATTCCTGCATATGAAGTGTTTTTGAACTGAGTCTTTCCTGCTTATGAATTGTGTTAAATGATCTGTCGTCAGGCCCTGAAGTGGGGGCCAGACTGTGGCATCATGAAGCTGTTGGGCCCTCTGACAGGCAACATCTCAAACCTCCACCTGATGTACCTTAAACTGCCTTCAAATCCTTCACCCAACAAACAGCAAATTCTTGACTGCATTGTCAACTTGTGTGTTCTCTGGGGCAAGTAAACTTCTTCGTGCTGGTGAGTTACGTGTAAAGATGTGATCAGACACAAGTTCTTGTCAGTTGAAGCAAATAGCCAATCAGCATTGAGATCCTCCAGACAGTGATGTGCCATTAAGGACGTACCGTTGGAGGTTCAGTCATTGGAAAAATGAAGGAGAAACTTATCATTTCACCAGATTAAATCAGCAATGTGACTATATAGTGAATATTTAACAACAACTCTGCAGCTGAGATGAAGCAGCTGAAGTTTAAATACGCTGTAATCAGTATCCTGGAGTGAAATCCTGGCAACAGTCCTTGTGGTAAAACTGGGTGCGGTGAGCCTGAAGTAGTGCTGGAAGCGGGCGTAATTCAGGCGCAGCTCATGGAGAAGGGGGTGGAGTTCCCTGAGCTACGAGTGCTTCCGGCTGATCAGACGCGGCGGCGTCAGGATCTCTGAATGTTTGGGGCTTTCTGCAGCAGGTACAAAGCAGCAACTCTTACAATGCGATCAAGCTCAACCAAGTCCCTTTCTTCTTGTGAAACCCCCCCCAACTCTTTCTCTAAATTCATGCAAATAAAGCAAGTAAATTATTTCATTCACACCCGGCGTTAACACACAGTCAGGCTGAATGGCATTAACTGGTCCGGCTGGCTTGATAGGCTCTTTTATCTGAGTGCTGTGACCTGCTTGTCGCATTTCTTAAGTGTCGGCCGACATAGATTCACCCACAAATGCTTGAAAGGGAAGAATCTGGTTATTTTTTCATTGTAAAGAACCACAGCCGTTTAGCCGTGCAGCCGTTCCACCGAGCTGTAAGTGCTGTAAGTCTCCTTTTATGATGAATCCTGAGACGATAGCCATCGAGCAGATATATAAAGGCACAGTCTCAACTCGGCTGCATTGCAGCACAGATCTGGTTTCCCAGGTACAGCAGTCTTAAATCTGCTGAAAAGATCTCTCACACAGTGGATGTGAATGTCCTGCAATGACAATATACAACCTTCAGTCCATCAGACACCTCCATCTGCCTCTCTGGTTGGTCTTATTTGTGCAAGCGTCTGTCAGCTGCAGACGTCACCGTGTTCCTGGCTCTGATTGTGAAGTGTGGAGACAAAAACACAACCATCGGCCTGAAAGCCTCTCTGTGACTGTCCTGCTGCCTGAGTGATGACTGCTAAACATCAGCTCCGCTGTAACCGGAGGATAATTGATTGTAATGGCAGGCAGTGATGCTCTGGTTAAATTGCACACAGCTGAGGGAAACAACACGACACAGACAGAGCGAACGGTGATGCTGCTGCAGAATCTCTGAGGTAACAGAAGGAAGTGGAATGCAATGAGAAAACAAATGTAACAGTTCTTTATCTGGTTCTTTTCTCTCTCAGTATGTTGTTTTTTACAGATCACCAGAGAGAAAGGAGACATTTCTTCGATTCAACATTTGTTTCACTTGCACAAGTCAAGGGTGAGATGTGAATAAGATGAAACACAAGAAAAGAGAGAGAGCTCTTGACCCATATTTACTGTAACGTTTTCCCTCCCCTCCCCTCCCTCCGTTTCTCATTGACCTCCCTCTTTTACCCCAGATCTATTTTTAGCAGCAGCCGCTCTCACTCAGGCCTAATATAAGAATAGATGCTCCTCGCAAGAAACGCAGCAGGAAATGTTCTGCAGGCAGCAAATTGAATGGATGTGCAGGGGCGTCGTCCCATCACCACAACCATTTTCACAAGCTCTGTGGCTCATAACATCCCCGTTTTCAAGTTTGTCTCCTGATGCTTGAAACACTTTGATATGATTTTAGGGCCATTCTGTTTCTTTTACTGTTGGGAGGTTTTACTGGAATATGAAACTGATTGTTTTGTTAAAACATTTACAAACTCTCTCTTGCTAAAGATGACCAGGCATTATTCCTTCCCTGCTCCTCACAGGCTAGACTCCTGCTTTTCTTGTGTTTTTCAACTTCTTGTTTTAAACTGGATGATTGGCCTTAGATTGATTTTATTCTTTTGCTCTTTCTTTCTCCTAAAGGGACTTTAGGAGAAACATCCCAAAAAAGAAGTGTATATATTTCTGAGAGACGAAGAGGAGACTGTTATGTGAAGCTAAATGATCCTCTGGGCATTTTCCACGTGTTTGTCTGTTTTAATGCAGAGGTTTATTTGTGGCATCAGTATTCTTATAATGCAGCTTGCACTCTTCATATTTTCTGCCTCTTCAAGCTGCTCATTTTCAGAATATAGACCATTGATCTCACTCTGAGAAAACTAAGAAGAATGAGCTCCATTGTCTGCATTGTTCTTTGATTCTTACCACAAAAGCCTAATGTCTTTAGTCTGTCTTCATCGAGAGTCTGATGTTGCTCAGTGAGAAAAAACCCAACAGTGCAACATTTTGCCTACAGGGGCCCACAGTGGACATTTGTTGAATTTGTATATGAATAATTGATATCCTGTGAATAAATCATGAGCAGGATTTGATGCAATTATTGCCTTCTTATTTTATGAACTTTCAAGGACATCCTGACCCAGGTTCTTCTTATGTTTCCATTCTGTGACTTTTAGCCTAATGGACCACAGATGTACTCAAAGATGGCCACCCATTCAAACCAGTGAGAACTGCTCACCCAGCGCATATGCCAAAAAAGTTTTCTGGCTTTCGGGTTTACTTCCTGCTTATACCGCCACTGAATTTGCACAGTTGGGTTTCTCCGCCTGCGAGTTCCTGCCTGGCCCACAGACTTTAAATCATGGTGATGTCACTGGTTTTAAAATCGCTTTTCTCAGTTCGCAGAGAGATTTACAAAAACAAAACCTCCACGGATTAAAAAATTCAAAATAGAAAGAGTCATAATTGAGCTTGTTTGTAGACTGAGGTGACCTGTCAACAGTTTTACAGACGTGTCTTTTACAATGGCAGCCTACTGGGGAAATGTTCTCTGAGCTGCAGGGGAATTTTTAGCTGTAATACCACGAGTGGCCACTACGCCAGTTTGGAAATAAGGCAGCACGGCTCCACTGTATCCAGTTCTCTGAATCCGTCCATGACTTTGACCTCGTGTTCGTTGTTTGATGGAAACATCAAACAGTTTATTCGCTGGGATATCAATTATTCATATACAAAATCAACTAATGTCCACTGTGAGCCCCTGTAGGCAAAATGTTACACTGCTGGGTTTTTTCACAGAGAAATATGAGATTGTTGACGTAGACAGAAAAATGAAACAACACATTATTTGATGGAAACATAAAAAATGGACATCTCTTAATCGTATTTGGATAAAGGTTCTTCAAATAACAGTGAAAAGACCCTCAAATAAAGTGCCAGTGCATTTCTGCATATCTTGGCACATTACCACCACTTGTGGATCAGTGACACGATTAGAATGAGTCACATGCATGAATGAGACAAACTCAACAGGGATCCACTGACAGAGGTCAAGAACTCCACAGGTTGTCTTTGAGCCAGATGCATGAGAGCTCTCCTCTCTAACAAAAACTTTGGTATTGATCATTTGTTCTAGCTTGAAACAACTTTTGTTTATAATTATTTCTGAAGTAGCAAATAGAGCTAGTCGATATTTTGCAGGAGGAGAATGATGGATGGATAGGTGGTGTGCAAAATGTTTGAATTCATCCTCAGAGACCAGAGTGTGTCATCCATTTACCACCAAACCATAATGTGAGCTCCACTCACTGATGATGCTGGTTTTCCCTTCAGCTCAACTGGGTCTTTACCAAAGATGCAGCAAACATAAAAATGTTAAGATCTTTTATCAGCCTGCCAAAATGTCTTGGTTGAACACTCAAACATCAAAGAAAGGACAGGGTGTTTGTGTGTGTATGCTGCAGTAGTTTACTTTTAATAATGTAATAATGATAATGTTCATATCACAGCTTTTATCCTGATGATGGCTCTTCTCTCCTTTCTTTGATCCTCACTTGAACAGCTGTGCTTTTTCCACCAGTTCTTCAACGCACACACGGCAACGATGCTGCTGCCGTCCCTGATCAAGGACGCATGTCTTCATCTCTTTTACCAAGTGCTTGGCCATGCCTTCTACTGCCTTTGATTTTCTGTTTAACTATGACTTCCTGTATTTGACACTTGTGTCTTCATGTGACCAGT
>JAQFJB010000008.1:2038863-2049580 GCA_029874875.1 Naso minor
TTATGGCTCGTTGCTAGACGTACTGGCTGAGCAAATCTATTTGCTGCCGCTAGGGTGCGTCTAGATTTCTAGGCTACTTTGTTTGAGTCCGAAGAGGTGATTTTGCACTTGGAAATGCTTTTTTTTAAAAAGTGTTGTATGGATGGCTATTGTTTTTTAAATCTGTATTGTGTGTTTGGCCGTGACTGTTATTTCAGGTGTTTAACTGTGGTGTCTAATGTCTGTGTGCACATGGAGAGCTGCTTTGTCACTTAACTACCAGTAAAACACATTGGCCAACAACAAAAACAAAACAAAACAAAGAAAAATGAACACATTCACCAAATGGGAGCAGCCATATGCTAAGCTTTAACCTTGTCTTGTTAAAACGTTAAAATGAATCACCAACTTGTGTCATTAACCGCAAGCCTCTAGTTTACACTGAGAAATTTGTCATTTTTTATCAATAGGTGATGATAAAACAGTGGCCGTACTAGTTAATGTTGCCACACTAGCTAACTAGCTTCTAGCTAACCGCTACTAGCTAATTAGCCTGTGGAAAATGCCTGAAAATGAATCGGCGGCAACGTGTTAACAGGCGTCAATCAGACTCCAGCACAAAAAGTCTTTTCTGTTCACTGCTGAGTGGAAGATCCACGTTTCTGACAAAACACTGTGACACCAGGGACACACGGGGGGCTGAAGCTCTGCGAAGCGCTGAACCCTGAATTCTCCCCTTTCCAGTTTGCTGTTAGCACGTCGCTAGCGTTAGCTCGTATATACCAGAAGCACATTTCACTGCGCCAGTCAACAAGCGATTTCGCTCGTCTGGTCTCTCTTGTAATCACATAGCCTAAAGCCACTGCTGCTATTGGCACAGAGTGTTTTAAATCAATCCAGATAACAGCAAACTGATTGAGACTGTAGCATTTTACACGGTCAAAACAGTCCACAACAAAAGCGAAGGCACAGAAAAGCGAGCTTCTTATTCTTGGCTGTGTCCAGCACTGACAAACAGAGCTGCCTTCAAGCTGATGCTAGAGACGTGCTAACAGCAAACTGAGAACTGAAAATGTAACAGCTCCGGAGGGACCCGCGTATTGTCGAGCAAACCCGAGGAGCTACGGTCTGTGTCGGGTCTTCCCGTAGCCCCTCGGACAAACTGTGCTCAGTAAATTTGCTTAGTCAGTCAGTCAGTCAGTCACGGACATACTCATGTATTGGGCAAGTCCCGGAAAGGACCAGCCAATAATACAATAATACCGGCGAACCGAAATATCGGTCAGAGCAGAGTGGGCGTGATGCTGACAGGTGTTTCTGTCTGTCAGGTGGTGGACATCATGCGTGTGAATGTGGACAAAGTGCTGGAGAGAGACCAGAAGCTGTCGGAGCTCGATGACCGAGCCGACGCCCTGCAGGCCGGAGCCTCGCAGTTCGAGAGCAGCGCCGCCAAACTCAAGAACAAGTACTGGTGGAAAAACTGCAAGGTGGGTGCGTTTGATGCAAGCCTCTGTGTGTGCGTGTGTGTGTGTGTGTGTGTGCTGTTTGTTTCCCATCCTGCATAAGTAAAGGCAGAGGAACTTATTGTGTTGTAGCCGTGGTTACGTGTCACAGTTTGTTGTAAATTCATCATCAAAAACTGAAACAAAGCTCATCGTCCATCTTTATCTCCTCATTTAGCTCCATCACCACATCACGCCGCGCCCCATTCATCCATTCATCTATTCATCCTCCTCGGCTGCCAACACATTTTTATCTCAGCGTTCGTTCATCCATCCAGCGCCCCGCCTCTGACGGACAGACATCATCCAATCAGAAGCTGATGTGAAGGATTACATTAGCATCCGGGAAGTCAGGGAGAAATCCCAATCTGGATTACGGTGACGGTCGGGGATTAAAAAGCCAGCTGTGATTTGTGATGTAACCCCTCCCCCAAAGCACACAAACACACGTGTGTGCGCCTATACTTGTGAGGACCCTCACTGACAGAAACCTGTGTGTTGTCATCACTAACAACAAACAGGTTTTCTTCCTCTGTGACACAAAGCTTCCCAACAAGCCAAAGTGTTGCACTGACTGACATGTTCCTTCATCACCGTAAACACACACACACGTTTGTATCGCTGTACTTGTGAGGACACTCATTGACATGATGCATTTTCTAGCCGCTTGTCCTAACCATCCAAACTAACTGCCTAACCCTCACCTGAACTTAATTCTAACCCTGACCCTAAAACCAAGTCCTAACCCTCAAAAAGCCCGGCAACATAGTGAGGACTGGCCAAAATGTCCTCACTTCCCACTAAGACCTCACTCCCGTGCAAGTACAAGAACACAAAATAATGTGTTGGATTTTTTTTCATACAAGTCTTGATTTTGAAAATTTTTTTATCATGATAATGACTTAGAGGATCTCCTTTTTATCACATGGTGGAAATGGTCTTCCAAACTTGAGCACCAAATGTGGATTAATCCTCCTCTGGGAATAGTCCCCAGCCGTCAAAATGCTCCATGTTCCAAAAGAAAGTTTACAGTCACACCAGCTTCTCTTTTACTCATTTTCATACAAACAAGCTCACAATCAATCCAAGAACATCTGGTTTTTCTTTTTTCACTTCTTTCTCGCTCTAACAACACAAACACACACACACACACACACACACACACACACACACACACCATCTCTCCCTCTCTATCCCCTTGTTCTTGTTAATCTCTCTCGCCCTCCCCCATCAGAGGTGATGTGATTTCCTGTCTGTCAGCAGCTCTGACTCTCCTGTGGATTTATTTATGGAATATTTTGGTTCACACACACACACACACACACACACACACACACACCCTATGATATTTGTGTTGTGTAACGAACACAAAACAAACTTCCACTGACAAAAAACATTTTTAAATGATCTGTTAAAAAATAAAAACTACGTATGTATGAATGACAGCAGGGGAGAGTAACCACTACTGTATTTAGGAACAATTTTGAGGTATTGAGTATTTCAGTTATATACTTCATATTTTTACTCCACTGATCTGACATTTTACAAACATTTAATTGATTATAACACAGAAACACTTCATATTTTAGTGTCATTTCTGCTGATTTTAGAAATAAAACATTTACATTTCAAAGATTATTTGCCAACTCAGTTAAAATAATTGACTTAATTTTCATCCTGATTTTGGGATTTTTGTTTTTCTTCCAGATGATGATCATCATGGCAGTTATAGGTATTATATGTGTTGGAGTCGTCTTCTGTAAGTAATCGAACATCTCGCACATATTTGTCACGGATCAGACTTTTCTTTAACACAAAATCTGTGAACAAAGATTAGGAGAAGCTTCTGTGGTTTGAAGTTGAGTTTATTATTATTCATGGTCCCCACAGGATGAATGAATTCTCCTAAGAAATGATTAAACTCCTCAGATGATGCACACTGGTCATAAAAAAACTGCTCTCTGGAGCTCATTTGAAGTTTTTAACTTTACACACGAGACGTTTCAGTCTTACGAGGCTCACATGAATCATTAAATATTACTCACACATTTCTTCCTCCGCTCTTCCTCCTCAGTGTATTTCTTCTACTGAGCAGTTCATCAGGGATGGACACACAAGCTGCGGGACGAGTCTGCACCGACACCACCGAGCCAAATCCAGCCTCTCCTCAGCGCCCCTCCTGCTCTTCATTCTCCTCTTCCTCACCGATGCCTTCCTCAGAAAACCTCTGTGCATGGTCTGTAATGTGCTCCAGTGCCTCCTTTTTTCTCTCTGCTCCTGACGGAAAAACGAGTCTCCAGGCAGGAAAACTGAGTTAACAACAGATGAATTAAATAATTATGTTTCATTTGATGTTGCTGTGAGCAACAGATGGTTTTACTGTGAGTGAATTTATCAGAAAAGTCAAATTAAAGTGACTTTTTCTTCCTGGTACCTGCTGCATTGTTCTGTGAAATGTCGCATTTTATGTGACCAAACAACAAAAAAAAATTTTGAATTTTTTTTTTTTTAAATATGTATTTTGCTGCAGGTCTCAAACCTGTTGACTAAAGTTTGTTCAAACACAAAACATGAAGTATTTTAGTTACTTTCCACAACTGTTCATGCGTGAATTCATTCATTTTTGACTGTGAATTTTCCCAACAGTAAAAGTGTAGTTTGCTCTGATGACGATGATGATGGGGATGATGACGATGATGATGGCTATTGGACTGATGGATCCTGTTTGTTTCCTTCTCTGTCCTTTGAACCTGTGCAGTATTCTTCAGGAAAACCGCCCCCTTGCTGTCAGTATTGGAACTGCTGCTGGTGTGTTTCCACATTAAGCAGAGATTTTACTTTCTGGAGAAATTCAGCAGCATCAGTCGAGACTTTTTTCATGTTTGTGCGCAGCCTCAGTTTGATTTTTTTGAAATGCAGCAACACTCCCGTGTTTTGTCTAATTGTCTTGTGAACCTGACGTGTTTTGTGGTCTGAACTTGCTCAAATGTGATTCCTACAGGTTACAGGTTTATTTAAAATGGCAGGATTAAATTATAGGATTTAAAACTGGATCTGATCAGAGCTGCTTCTTCTGTGCTGCTGGATATAAAATATTTGGAAAAGTGATGAACTTTACTCCTGACACTGAAAAACGACGGGCAGTTATTCTGACTGCGGCCTGAGATTTCAAATAAATTCCTGTTTGCGACAGAAATGTTGTGTTCCTGTCCTGTTTCAGGTTCTGTCACTTCATCCTGCTGCTTGCAGAAAACAACACATAACTGTGTGTGATGTCTCCATCTCCCTCTAGTGGTGACAATAGGAATGGTAATAAAAAATTGCCTTGTTGGTGCAGCGTGAAAGATTCAAAGGGAACTTTTGGCAGAATTTGGCACATTTTATGTAATATTCACACTTGATGTTTTCATTAGTGTATCATCACCTGAAAAAAAGAGTTGTGTTTTCGTTACACGTTAGAACGTCCCTTTTATATCTACAGAGGCAGCGGCTCCAGTGTGGATTCAGATGTAAAACCTCATGATTTTAGTTTCATGTAAGAGACCCTGAAGTTTAAATTTTGTGTTTTAAAAACAAACAAAAACAAATGTTAAAAAGTCACTGGCAAGCTTCCTAATGTCAGGATGATCAAATAAAAAGGGAAGAGAAATAAAAAAATTAAAAATAAAGTAGACTGGACAATAATTTTAGTTCATTTAGGAGGATTTTCTTAAGCCTGGATAATTTTCCTTTCCTTTCTTTCTTCATCTCTATCATCCTTCTCCAGTGAGTTTAACTGTCAGACTGTCGGAGCTCACCTTCCCCCAACTGACCACAAACAAATTCTTTATTACATTTCTTTTATTTAGGTCCCAAAAAACCATCATAATAACATTATATCAATAATATTAATACAGAAATTGAAAAAAGGAGGAAAAAAATAAAATAGCTTTTCTGTCCACGGCCTCAAACTGGGGGAATCACGGAGGGATTTGATCCTCCAGAAAAAATCTGCAAAGTCTTTTCAGGGGAAAAAGTGAAGTGGGCGTGGCTTCAAGCTTTGAGCGCGCTGTCCATCATTCTGCTGTGCACCAATCAGGAATGTCGAGGTGAGGCAGGGGGTGGTTTTCGAGGTAAAGAGCAGAGTTTCAGTCTACTGCTGCGACATCTGGAGGAGAAACAAGGTGGTTGTTTCTATTAAAGGAACAGTTACATATTTTGGAAAATAAAGTATTTTCTTGCCGAATGTTGTAATTTCTCATTAGTCAATTTATGCGGAAAGATCCTTTAAAATTCAGAGCCGCTGTGTGTGTACCTGTTGTGTCTGTGCCTGTGTCTGTGTTTCTGGTCCTCGGCTCGCCAGTCGGCTCAGGATGTTCCTCTCAGACATCTGGAGACGCACAGCCACTGGTGGTATCCGGGCAATGGTTGCCGGGAGGCGGGTGACATCCGCCTTCATGTCACTCAGCAGCTCCTCCAACTGCTTCAGCACTAAGAGGGAGAGAGAGACATGAGGAACTATAGTCGCTCGTTCACTGTGAAGTTTGTCTGCACAGCTGTCAAGACAGATTTAAGGTAAAAAACAAACAGAAATGATGAGGGGTGTAACGATTCACCGATCTAAATCAGAAAAACACCAGCATGTAGCATGATGTTAGGAAAACATTCAGACTTCAGAAGAGAGAGAGAACACTGGACAGCAGTCTGGTCGTTTGTGAGCTCTGTAGCCTGAGACTCAGTTCACTGAAGCGCAAAGCTAACACTCTCCTGGAGAGACACCGTTGAAACGTGTGCAGGTAACGGGCAGTGATGTTAACGTTAATCACGTGGATACCAGTCCGGCCTGAACAAGCAGGAAAACAGCAGACAAACACAGCGATCAGACAGTTTGTCCTGCTCGAACTGGACGTCTAAAGTAATGATGAGGTAATTATTTAATCTTTTTCCTCCTGACAAAGTGATGCAGCTGAGCCTGAGTGAGTGAACAAGTTCATATTCAAAGTGTCACCATGTGTGTTCATACAGTGTGTTGCAAAAGGCAGAATCACAGTCATGACTGCCAAAGAGTGAGTAGAAGAAAATACTAATGTGACATCGATATCAGCAACTGTGTGATTTCAGAATAATATCTGTCAAATTTTTCCCCAGAAAAAACAAAAATACTCAGTGTTCCTCCTGGGCCCTGCACTACGAAGCCAGTTCAACATATTCTGGATCTCTTTGCGTTACCCGGCTTCACTAAACCAAACAACAGCAATCCAGCTAAACGGTCACATGAAGCAGGTTATCAGCTCGGTAAATCAACTCAGGTTTTCCTCATTTACACACGGGCGCGTTCACATGAAAGAGGCGGGGTTTGCAGCGTATGACCAATCACAAACATGGACTGAGCAGATAGTGGCAGCAGAGCAACATGTTTTTAATATGAGGAGCAAACTAATAATTCAGACAAAAAGCAACTGCAGCTGTCAGACAGGAACATCGGGAAAAAAAAATCGTTGACTGTGTGAATGCGTAAAGCATTTAGGCCTCATATCAATGCAAAGATCATAAAAGAAACATACACACATATGATGAGAGCTGGTTGACAGAAAAATACCTGCAGCAGAGATGAATAAAGAGAGAGATCTGCACATTAAAAACTGTTTTTAAGTTTTAAGTGTTGGATGACACAAAGCTTTTCCTCAGACGACTCCTATACATCACTGCAAAATCATCGAGGCACAAATAAATCTGGTTAGCTTAACGTGTGTTTCACATTAGCCTACTAAAGCTAACTTAGCTTCATTTATTCAAACTGTTATTTTAGACTCAGGGTCCAAACAGACTTTGGAGTAATTACAAATAAATATAAAATATAATTCAAAGCAGTAAGTAGCTATAATTAACTTTGATATCTTAAAGTCCAAAAAGGAAAACACTTAAGTGCTTCATTCATTCTCTGCAGCAGACGGTTTAAGAAGTTCACACGGATAAATCCTTCTCATAAAAAAGTCATCAGAAAAATGTGAAGAGGTTTGTCGTTCTGTGAACTCGCTCTTCCTCCTCAGAGACTCTTTCATGATCTGTGCTCTGAGCTCTACGGGATCTGTTATGAATGGCGATGTCATTTTCTAAGAGAACTGATTGATCTGATTGGTCAGTGGGTGACCAGTTTAACCTGCGCCGGAGCAGGTCAGCCGTTCAGCATAAGTTACTGCGGTGATATAGCCCAGTAAGAAGTAATCCTCCTGCGTAGGACTGAAAACCAAGGGTTAAACCTGAAGTTACCTCGCTAAGCATAAATTCCACTTTGTAGTACAGGCCTAAGATGTCTCATGTTTTGTCATCAGTTGTTGTTGTTGTTGTTGTTGTTGTTGTTGTTGTTGTTGTTGTGTTGCACTGTGAAATCCAAAATGGAGGCAGAATGGAATTGGGACCTTTTACCGCTGTGGCTCTGTCATCATCCTCCATGTTTGTTTTCACTGTCTAACTCGAGTGCAGTTGAATTGTGGTTGAATTCCTCACTGAGGCCGTGATGTTGTCCGCAGACTACACTCTGGTTGTGTCTGTGAGCTGAAGGTGATTTGTGACTCAGCCTGTGTGGTGTTATGCCATCATGTTAATGATGCTGGACCCTGAAGTCGCTGACATATGACCACTGTCACTGACCAGGTTTATTGAGTTAACCCTTGAGTGACCTTCGGCCCTGTCACTCTGATTACAGGATTGATCTTTGCACAGAATCTGAATAAATCTCAGATATTTCAGTCTCAAAGACTTCAGTCCAAACTGTGAGAGATGTGGCAGTTTTTTTTTCTATCAGTAAATCCTTTCTTTAATTTAATATAGGTCAAAATTAAAAGCATGAGTTGTTTCTCTCCTCAGCATTAATTGATAGCACGGCTGTGCAATATCTCTGTAGAATATCTTTTCAACATTTTACATTTTAACTCGCTAGTGGATAAATCCAACAATCTGTAAGTGCAACAGAAGCAAAATATGATCAATTTAACAAACGTCTGTTTAAAACAACAGAACACAAACTGCTGCCTTCTTTATAGTGACTAAAAGTTCCATCCTGCACGTTCAGACCAACTTCAGCACTGCATCAGCAAACACAGCCTCCACTATGAGACCTCAGGAAAACACAGCATCATACAAAAAAGTTCAACCTGACTGAACTTTTGCCACAACTTGGCATGACATTATCCAGCATTGCACTGCGTTATGTTGGCCAGTCACATATGATCTGGATCTGTTACTGGAACTCCACTTCCTCCTTCATATTTCATTTTCTCACCTCACCTGTACCTGCAGCAACATGCCAACATAAACACAGACCTGCATATTCAGTTTAAAAGAGCTGTTTTTAGTTTGAATGATAGGATCACTGATAACAACCAACTGCTCAGTAATATCAAAACCAAAATGCAACCTTAACAACCACTCATCAGTTTTCATGTGTGCTGAGAGAAAGAAACAGCTCTGTAAATATTTTAAGCGAACGTCTGCAGCAGCTGGTGGAGTTGTGCTGCTTTGTGTTGTAAACATCAAGAAGGTTTGGGGGGAATAAAAAGACTTTTACCACTCTGTGTATAATTAGATTGAAATTCTGTGCTGATGCCTGGCAGCACCACACTCAGCTGTGTTTGGAATGGAGAGAAAAAGATAGGAAAAGTGCAGAGCGGAGAAATGAGATGTTGATGGAAGCAGGACATGTTCAGGCTCCTCCTCAGAGATCTAAAACAGTGGTGTTTGGACTTGTCCAGGGGCTGCTGGTTAAAACACAGAGGGGGGCTGAGAGTCATGAAGACCTGCTGGAATGTTCAGAGCACGATGATAATGGACTCGTACTGATGGATGGAGGCTCTGATGAGGTTGCGCTCGTAATGCAGGAGCACAGAAAACAACATGCAGTTATTTTGTGTCAGGCCTGCTGACAGTGTTTAATTGTAACAGGCTTAGAGAACAAATGATCATGTCCTTGAAAGATATGGCTTCCAGTGAAGAGCTGCAAACATCAGCTATATGTGGAGCAATGACGAGACTTCAACCTTCTTCACATTTAGACATGAAAACAACAGAAATGTCTGTTTTTTATCATGTTTTCCATAGTTTGAGCATTTTTGTGCCCTCGTCTTTTGCTGTGGAGACTCAGCCATGAGGCTCGGACCTGAGCTTCTCTAATTATAGGTGCTGAATCACTCAACTACAGAGAGTAACTGGGTGCTGTGAACTTTTCAGTTAAAACCCTGAAAACTTTGCTTCAGGTTTTTTTTTTTTCTAAAACACAAGATATTCAAGATGAAATATTCATTAAAGTGAGTTGAAAGCAAACACCTTTAGTTTCAGTTATTACTGTTTCATTTTGATCCAAATGTTGCTAAACTCTGATTAGTGCTTGGGAAAAGCTGTTTAAGATAAATTAAGTTAAGAAGGGATGCGCCGAAATAAAAATTTCTGGCCAAAACCAAAACTAATGAAACACTTGGCCGAATATGGAGACCGAATGCAGTTTTTCTCAGTTTTTCATGTATTTTGCCCATTTTTTCACCATTACTTAAATTAAATAAATGTTCTTTTGTCATGCTTTTCAAAGAAAAAAAGTCTTTTACAAAGTACAATTACCTTTTGCTTTGGCACTGTCACTGACAAACTTCTTTGCCTTTTCAAAGACGGCAGCCATTGATGGTGTTGTAACTTTATTCAAGGGAAATGTTTATGTCATAAGGATCAATAAGTTAATAATACATGAAACATTTAAGTTAATATTACATAAAAGTTCATGTAAAACATTGAGTTAAAAGAAGACCATATGTTTTATTTGATATCTGATATGTGAATTACAAGTGCCGAGAATAATATAGAAGTTAGATACGCTGAGTGAACTGTTAGGTCTTGGTGGACTTCATTACCCACGATGCTTTCTGAGTGGAAGAGAGAGAGAAGTTTTTATTTCCTGTTTACCTCAGACTCTGGTAGCCTAGCTGTTGTAAGCAGCCAAGTTGTACTTCGCGGTCTTGAGTTAATGTCATGTTTAAGCCCTTTTTCACTCACGAAGTGAAAAAAAAGAAGTGACATCTGATTTTAAGAAATATCTTGTGTTGTTGTTTTTAAAAGTTAAAGAATTAGCTAGAATAGATGGAGTGGATGTGTAAGGACTATGAGGAACTTCCCTTTTCACTGCTGCCACCTCCTTCTTGCACTCGACCTGCCTCATCGTAACAAGCTCTGTTGAGGCTAGTACTCAACATGCTGCACTTTACGCATTTCAC
>JAQFJB010000008.1:2100938-2112396 GCA_029874875.1 Naso minor
TGGAGAGGCGGAGAGGCGCGCACACACACACACACACACACACACACACACACACACACAGGACAGAGCAAAGCCTACAGAAGCTGCTAGAAACAGGATGATTACAACATGCAGCTCACTGTGAAAAAGAGCTGCAGCCGCATGGAGAAGCCGTCACTTTGCACTCCTGTTATTCAGTTTTACCATTTTCTGCCATTATACATCTGATCTACATGTTTCTGATTCACTCTGCGATGCAACGCTGTATTTACATTACACACAGCAGAACCTCAGCCGCACATGAACAGTGAATACAGAGACAAAGACGCTGTCAACACAAAGTTATGGATGTGACACTAAACTGCAGTGCGATGACGTGTTTCTGACTTCCTGGAGGAGACTTCCTCTCTCCTCACCACTTACTGTGGTGTTTTATCAGCTGACTGACAGGAAAGTTTGTGCATGTTTGCTGTGAATGATCCCACTTTACAGAAACTGTTTATTTGCACTGAAATTAAAAGAACAAACCTGAAAGAAAAGGGACTTAAAAAACAGAATGATCACTCAGGCTGTATTTAAACTACGTGGCCCAAGTGATCCGTCTCAGATTTTTTCCTCTTCTGTGGCACAGATCAGATTTGTACTACGAACATGTAAGCAGTAAAAAAAAAAAGCACATGGAATCTGACATTCTCAGATCTAATTCAGGCCTAACGTCATATGTGGAAATAAATCTGATATGAATCTGATATGCGTCATTTCGACTGTGATCTAAGCGGACAGATCGGATATTCTCTGTCAATGACACACGTCACTGATAATATGACAGTTTTGCATTTTAATAAGGAAAACACGTGAGGAAAATAAAATCAAAACAGTGAAAGTGAAATGGAGGACGAGGGCTTAAAAGACAGGTAACATAAACTAAAGTTTAAGTTCAAGTTAATGTTATCCTTAAGTTTTAAAGTAGGCTAATCACAGGAAATACAATGTTCAGTTAGCTTAACTATCTTATTGCTATCAACCTGCGTAGCATCTGTTGACAGCAGACCTATTTAAATCTGTCTGGCAGCACTTTTATAAAAGGTTTTAGAAAAAGTGAAACTGATGGAACAACAAGGAGCTGCTTGATGAAGAGCTGCTCAACTGTTCACCAAATGTAAATGCAAACATCAGAGTCATTTGAGTCACTTTTACAGGTAGATGAAAGCAGGGGATCAAAAAAAAAAATCAGACATTGGTAACAAATTGTAATTGGGCATCAAGAAAAAAAAAGGGCGTCAAGTTAAATTAAAGATGACGTTTTCCAAGGGTGAAAATTTTCTCTTTGGTCCTTAAAACTTCTTCCTTTGCATCTTCTGCATGATCATGAGTCAATTCATCAGAGGTGTTTATTGGTTTCAGAGGTTTCAGATAAAACTACAGTTTGTTACAATGAAATCATAGAGCTGTTAGTGACAACAGGAAAATACTAGCAACATTATGCTGCTCACAACAAAAAAAATCAAAGTAATAAAATGAAACAATAAGCAATAAAAAATACATAACTGAGTCTGACTGAAAAGCACGAGTGGTGTGTGTGTACTTATATGTGTATTATTATTACACGGGTGAATTTTTCTGTTGTCACTTACTACGGAGCATTAGGACCACTAAATATAAGAGGAAAAAATACTAGTTATAATGTAAAGAGAAGAATTTAGCTGGTTAATGACAAAACATTATAGGAGAAAACTGTCCTCATATCTTAAAAGAAGAATTAGCCTAATTCTTGTTCTTTAAGATTAAAAAAATATATATATATATTTGGAGAACAAAATGTTAAATTATGAATTCAATTTGCTAAAAATTGTCAAAATAATAATGGTGTGTTCAGTGATAAATCCATTACTAAAAATATTAAATAGCTAAACTAACTAAAATATTTCAACTGTACTCCTGATACAAAACATTTTTTTCTTGAAATACTACGACTTTATTCTGAAAATATTACAACATTAGGATATGTATCAGGTGACAGAAATTTGTTCATAATCGAATATGTTGCCATTAAACTAAACTGGTACGTCCTTTAATATATGAAACAGGATATGTCAAGTATTTTTATTTCTCATTTAGTTTAGTGGATCAGCCCAAAACTGACAATCTCATCTGCTTATTTGATCAAAAATGTTTAAATCTGAGATTCCAGAAAAATGACAATACCACAATCTTTATGAGATAAAATGACATAAAGTGTGACAACATATTTCTTCCAGTTTGCCCACCACTGACACGAGGCAGACAACAGAAAACTATTTAAAGATATTTTAAAAAATCCACTGCGGCTGTTGGGACAGTGCAGACAATTCAAAACTAAATGGTTAAAAATCGTGGCAGGGGGAGGGAGGTGTCTGAGCCACAGACAGTCAGACAGGAAGAGGAAGATATCGCTGAGTCAGCACTGTCGGTTCTGCAACGCTCTGATCAAACTGTGCTGACGAGTGACAGAGAGACAGACAGACGGACAGAGAGACAAGCGGACACGGATAGAAAATGGTAGAGAATTACTCATCAAATTGCCGTCAGCAGTCAGTGAAGCTGCCCATCAATTAGGCAGATTTAAGATACTTCCAGTCCCGCCCGTCAAAGGTCAGTCAGCTGTTTTCTGACCGTCACAAACAAAAAAAGTCAGAGTTTGCAGGATCAGCCGAGCTGCAGTGATGCTCTGCACAACATTTTATATGAGACTGCAGAAGCTGTGATGCTGTGTCCACATTGTGCTGCTTCAGCATGACGCGACACTTCTGAACCATCGAAATCAAACAGGAAATGAGACAAACGACAGAGAATTTCTCATTTTCTGTCTGCCAGGTACACATAAACACAAACACACACATATACTGTATATCAGCTCACACACACACACGCACACAGGACTGAATTCCTAAGATTCCACCCACACAACAGGCACCAAATACTTTGAGGTTTTGTCATCAGACAACAACTGATGTTTTTCAAACTGCTGCATCTGTTTCATCAATGCGTCTGTTTTCTGCTGCTCAGGTTTCCATCCTTCTTCCATGAATGTTAGTGGGTTGTAAAGTGCACTGCTCTGTGCCAGGGCCCAAACGATTCGGGATTTGGGGGCTGATGCCAATACCAATAATTGAAAGTAAAAAAAAATTTAAAAAAAATTCGGATATCCAATACGCTTCAGCTGATACTGTATGTATATAATATCCGTGGTTTTTAAGAATTTATGACAAAGACATGTAATTGAGGCAGAATATCTTACTATCCATCTCAACAAACTTTATCCCAAACTTCTGTGTACTGAAGAGTGAACACTTCACTTTTTAGTTATTACATAAAGAACCAAAAATTACATAAATAAGCTGTTTTAAATCACTAGTCCGAGCATTTATTCCAGCCTTAAAAACAGTTTTAATATCCGCACATATTAGTGAACCACATGCTGTTACCAGTATACCTGTGCAGCCCACTATCGGCCGACCGGTATATCAGTCGGGACCTACCCTGTATACAATGATGCAGCTCAAAACCAAAAGCCCATCGATAATTCAACCGACAAAATGTGAGTGGACTTTGGGTATTCTTGACCGATGACTCAAATGATCAACTTTTAAGAGGCAGTTTTGGGGCCGTGTCCTTTTCATCTCCCCCCCGAGCGCTCTTCCTTTTTCACGAGGCCGCCCTGAACACTTTCAGTTGAAAATTTCTCAACTTTTCAGAAAGACACTGGTGACATCACCAATGCTTTTCCCAGCCAACCATATATCTTGTGTGTCTGTCTCCTACAGATTGTGTCATGCTACCACATCCTCCGTGCTAGCCTATCATTATTAAGCTCATCGTCCATAAAGTATGAGGGAAAGCATCTTCAGTTTGGTGCTTATAGCCTTAGCGACATGGTGGCTCAGTGGTCAGCACCGTCGCCTCAAAGCAAGAAGGTCCTGGGTTCGATTCTCTCTTTCTGTGTGGAGTCTGCAAGTTCTGCTCGTGTTTGCATGGGTTTCCTCTGGGTGCTCCGGTTTCCCCCACCTTCAAAAACATATATGTAAGGTCGATCGACCCTTGAGCGAAGTACTGGCTAAGATCGTGAGTTGGTCTCCAGGCGCTGTGCTCCGGCAGCCCACTGCTCCTCAGGGATGGGTGGCGTGCAGAAACCAAATTTCACTGTACACTGTATATGTGACCAATGAAGTACCTTTACCTTCAGTAGCAGAAACAAATATTACAAACAGAAATCGGATAGTGAAAGCAACAGAGCACTGTCAATCACACAGCGTGTTGCCATAGAGACAAGATGCTTGTGCCGCATTTTACTCTCTCAGCGCACAGCGTTTCATCCCAGCGCTCCAAAGCGCACCGTCAGCAGTTTTCTGCCTGGAATAAATGCCTTATGGACACGAGCCCCTAGAGATATTATTATACTAATATGAAGTCCAACCGGGCGAACCAGTTTAAACACTCATGTAGTTAGACTGGTTTTATGTGTGTAAACATTTCAACCAGATTTTCTGAAGCATTTTATTTGAAGGTAAACCCTTAAGTGAGCACACATGACATGTCATTAAAAATCCCTTAACTGAAGAGCAAAAGTATGTGCACACTGTAAATACACAAGTGTTGACATTGTGTTGTTTTTCTCCTTTGATTTACTGTAAATGCATTTTTGACTTTTGTTGACAGATCACTGCTAATGTAAACGATACAGCCTTTTTCTGTCACATTGATCAAGACAAACTACAAACAAGTGCCACTTCCTGTGAGAAGTGAAGAGCCACTGACTGATCAGAGCAGCAAACGAAACCTTGTTGTCTGTGTGCGGGATGTCACTTTCGTGTCAGTTTGCTGCAGTAAATAAAAAGTGTTTTTGTTGTCATGGTTACTCACCGTGGGGACGTATTCAGAGGGAAACTTGTTGGTGGTGTAGGAGATGAGAAGGCAAGTCTTCCCCACTGCACCATCACCCACCACCACACACTTTATAGTCTGCATCTGAGGAGGAGGAGGAGAGAGGCAGGGAATGAAGGAGAAAAGAGAGGGAGGAAGGAGAGGAAGAACGAAGATGAGCCAGGGAGTGGGGGACAGAGAAGGTCGTCACTAGAAAACCTACAAAATGTTTCAACTGAAAAGTTCTAATTAGTTGAGACAAGAACCAAAACATCCCAACAGTGACTGAACAACAAAGTTTTTTGATGTTTCAAACATGTAAATATGAGCAGAAAATAACTAACCTAACTAAAAATACATAACTACTATTAAATTTTCCTGTGTAATACTTAGTAAAATCAATTGGCTGACATATAATTTAGAAATCTAAAGTTATTTTTGGCAGTAAATCCTTGACTTGTAAATACACCAATAGCAAACAATTAATTTGAATTGCACAGCTTCACAAATGCACAAATTCATGATTTAGTTCCACAGCTGGACAAATTGAGGACATTTGTTGAGATGACCTACAGCAGAGCAGTCTAAAGTGCAACATACAGCAGCCACATCTACCAGCGTCATTATATGTGCAAGAACTGATGCCCTTTGCACACAAACTGCACCCTGCACACTGAAGAGGCAGTTCAGGCACAGATGTCAGGATGTGTGGAGTCGACACATGTGGGCATATGTGTGTCTTGAGTCGACACATGTGGGCATATTAAAACTTTGAGGTCAGCAGATGAACACTGCCCCGAAGAACCCGCATCGCCTGACGACTGATATAACAAAATGCAAAAATATAGAGGGACTTTTTTTTTCCCAAGGAAAAACTGAGAGTATCAGTATCATGATAAAGCACGAGGCTTTCATGTAGGGCTGGACAATATAAAGATATTATAATGTTATCGAGATATGAGACTATACATCGTCTTAAATACAGGATATCGTGATATGGAATAAATTTTGTTTTTTCCTGATTTTTAAGGTTGCATTACAGTAAAGTGATCAGACAGTTCTCCTTGTTTTAATACTTGCTTTTACCAACATAGTCATTAGATCTACATGACTAATGATTACTGATCAAAAATGGAATTGTATTAATATGTTTTGAAAGCACCAAAAGTCACCCCAACAATATTGTCACATCGTAGAATGAATTTGGACAAAAAATGTGTAATGTTCGATTTTGTCTTCCAGTTCTAGTATTAATGAAGTGTGAGGAGATTTAAAAATAACAAGATATATATTGTGTATCGAGACATAGCCCAAAAATATTGCAATATTCTCTTCAGCACATATCGCACAGCCCTACTCTCAAGTGATGAGTTTTGAATGATAAAGGAAAACAAAGGTAGCAAATAAAAACAGCTTTGGTACCACTTTGTAATTTTTTTAATGATAACCAGCCTGAAAACTAAGTTATTAATGTTAATCACATGTAGGTCTTAAGCAAAAGGGAGCCCTGACTTCTTTCTGATACAATGGAGAGATTTCTCAGAATTTTTCAAATGTGAATATTTGCTAGTTTTCTTATAATAAACAAAAAGTTTTGGATTCGTGGTCAGACAAACATGCAACTTGATGCTTATCGACTTGGACTTCTGGAAATGTGAAGAGCAGTATTATTTTCTAGAATCTTAAGCACCAAACAACAGACTAATTAATCAAGAAATTCCTTTTCAGACCAAGTGATACAGAAAAATAATACATAACAATCGGAAATGATTTCTGTCAAAAACTTTAAAGATCAAACTACATCCTAAACACAGAGCTGCTTGATAAAAAGGTTTATGTGCAGGTAAACCTTCTGAATAAACCTGTAGCCTGTAAACAAAAAGAACAAATTCTGCCCTTTTTCTCGTCTTGCATGTTTCAGCTGCATGTAAACAGGCTGCAGCCTTCAGCCCGTGTCTGTGTGTCAGGTGGCAGGTTGATGGGATGCCATGAGCGTCCGTAAGCAGAGACAGTTAACAGAAACAGTGGTTGCTGTGTGCGGCCGTGTTTACTCCACACTGGCTGGAGATCCTGTGACCACCCAGACGCTGAGCAGCTCACATACCCAGGCTGCCGCTTCATTAGCGGGGACAATGGTAAAAGGGGTATGGGCTGCCATTTCATCACTGGCTCTTTGTTTGGGCCTTTTAGCAGTGGCAGCGCTCAGCTGAACTCTGTTGAGTCAGGGACAAGTTAACTGGTCATCTGCAGGGATCGTGACACCAGTTACCTCTGCAGAATTCATTCCTCACAGATGTTTCACATGCATGTGAGGACAAATTATTATTTCTGTCACACACTGTTTTCTGCATAAAGTTGCTCCTGTTTTTTTATCTGCAGCTTTTGGAAATGCAGCTGATTGTTTTCATTACTGGTGCAGTCGAGTCAAAATAGCCGATCGACAGAATTAATCATCAGCTGTTCTATAACCACATCAAATACTCTGTAATCAATTTCTTTTTTCTGGAGATATTCAAATAAAAAGCCTAAATCTACTAGGTTCTAGCTTCTAAATTCTAAGCACTTGAGTTGGGCAGAGTTTTAAATTTTTTTTTATTCAATTTGGGCTCTGGGGAATCAAATTAACTGTGAAGGTGTAAATGATATTTAGCTGCAACCCTCACGTACTGTGTGTGGCTGTACGTTGTGTTTCTCCTGAAGGAAAAGTCATGAAAACAAATTTCCCTCATGTGACAAGACTAAAAAAATCCAATTTCATGTGCACCAGGACGTAACACAGAAAGACAGCATACTCATGTATTTGTGAAGCTGTAACCAGTACAGGGTAACAGATGATCAATTAACAAAATAGTCGCTGATCAATTTTCCAGCCAAAAATCTAATGAAGAATCCACTGCTTAACTTCCAGCTACAGCCCAAATATTCACTGCATTTACTATCAAAACAGAAAGTAAAACTTCACAGGAGACATGTTGCTAAACATTTAGCCTTTTGAGTTAAAGTCAATGATAAAACAAACACGAAATTATTTACCTAAGTTAGAATAAATTCGTTTTCTTTTCGGTTCTGCATTGTGAGGAAACTAAGTGAATAGCACCGAATAACATCAGTCAAGTGATATTGCTGCCACTTGACAACACACAAGACAGCAGTTAAAACAGATTACTTGCATATAAATCTAAGTCTTTGACAGGCTGTGCGTTCATGTGACTCCCACCTAACGCCGACAAGTGTTTTAGTGATTTTCACTCACTTCCGCATAGAAAACTGAGGCAAAAACTTGCAAATGAAACTTCTTACAGTCTTTAACGCAGGACAGCTCATTGGGTAGTTTGTTTCACACAGTTAAGCTTATGTAAGCATAATGTTTCTACATACTGACAGCATTTATAAGCAGCTAACGTTCAAGCTAAATGTTAAAAAGTTTACTCCTGCTAGCTTTCGTTCGCTGCGTTAGCTAACCTGAAGTTACATCCGCCAGACCCCCACCCACTACAAAAAGGCCTGTTTTAAATGCTTTTAAAATGAATATTGAGACAAAATATCAGTTTAGGAAGCTAGCTACATGTACACTGCCTTGTAGAAACTCAGTCTTACAGTTGCTCTGGTTTACGAAAACAATCACACGGGTGACTTTAACTTTCAGCAGAGATTTACCAGCCAAGCTAGCAGAGTTAGCTAACGTTAACGTTAAAGGAAACCGTTTGTTTTGACAGCTGCGGGTTAAAACAAGTAGCTGTCAGCAGGCTAACAGTCTCAGCTTTTACAACGAAAAGAGTCGCTCTAAAGTATATTCCAGCTTCTCTGGTCATATTTCAGAGTTTATCGTCAGTAAAACAAAGTTAAGGAGTGACAGCCTCTACCTTGTCTGTTGTCAGCCGATGGAGTGCAGGGAATGTTGTGCTGCGTTCAGGTGCTTCGCGGACAGCAGACTTCCTCCCCAAGTGCGGAAGTGGGAAATATAGCCGGTGATATGTTCAAGTTCATGTAGATTTAATGTTAATACATAGCAAGTAATGATTATGAATTTCCATAACGAGGTGTCTGATTTTCTTTTTTATTGAAAGAACTTGTACATTTCTCAAAGCAATATAAATATTGCACATTAATACGTTAATTTTTCTAATTAAAAAAAGTCATCTTAAAAATTCCTTTTCTGTCTGTAACACTTTATAGAAGGCTACAGAATAAAATATCTCAACAATTGCCTACTAACTGTTTTTTTCTTTTTTTTGGTCAAGGCTTTTTTACTGTAGGCTATACACTTGTAATTAACCATAGGCTTTTATTTATGTCAAGTTTTTTATATTTATGACACATCATCATAATACAGAGTATGTAAGCAGTGTGTCATCTGTTACTTACAGTGGCAGCAGGTCGCGTCCTTCCCTATTTGACTGAAATGTGCTGATTTCTCAGTGACCAGCAGAGGGAGATGAAGTTCAGTTTGTTAATGTCTGTTGCTGCTTTTAAGAGCCATTTGAGATGCTTTAGCACAACCTGACTGGGTGCATGGCATTTATTTGCAATTAGCTTGCTTCCTTACACATTGGAAATTATAGGAGTGTTTGCACACCTGTAACATACTGATTTGTGTATATGCCCAAGCTCCATACATACATTACAATTCTCCTCTTTCTTTTTTTTGTAACCACAAAAACTATATGTGGTATGTAAAGAAGATTATCTTTCTATCTATCTAACATGTTAAATGGTATAAATTTCAATCAAAGTGAGCTGTTTATCAGGATAAATAGGCTAAAGCTCTTTTTTCTTTGGCAAGGCTGACTTGTTGAGCTTTGTCAGCTATGTTAAAGCAATATTTCACCACATTGCTCTATTTTGTGTGCCAGTTACTCACCCTTAGATGTCTTGAATTTAAGATTTTTTTTAACCTTCCAGCGTTATTCCATAGAAAACAGATTTTTTCCAAAACATCAAAACCATCTAAAAATGTCCACCCAAAACTCTCAACAGCTTTGTGTGATATAATCCAAGTTTTGTTTTTGTGTCATAGGCTTAATACCTCCAAAACATTTTAATTTTCAGCTACAATGCTACTAAACACAACATATTCAGTATCTGATGCGCGTACTTGGCTGGGTACACGACAGGGATTCTTGTACCAGATTTGTTGGGTTTAGTAGCTTTGTAGCTGAAATAAAAGTATTTTGGAATTATTGAGCCTATGACACCATAAAGAAGACTTGGATTATACCACACAAAGTTATTGAGATTTTTAAAAAAATGGTTTTGATGTTTTGAAACTGTATCTCCATCGAATGTGAGCGAAAGCAGCTACAGTGAGCGGCTCACATAACTGGAAGAAATCTGTTTACTGTGGGGTAACACTGGAAGGGAAAGAATATATTCTTCAATTCAAGACATCTAATGGTAAGTAACTGATACATGAAAAATAGTGATGTGGTAAAGTAATACTAAGGTGCTATTAAAAATCCCAGTACCGGCTCCAGAAGTTTGGGGGCCAGTACTTCGGCCCATTTTTATGCACGCCCAGCGCACTTCGAGCCTGTGGAGAACTTGAGCAAAGTTTATCCCTGTCTAGTCCTCGGTCAGTTTCTGTTATATTTCTAGAAGAATCAGTGGTTTTAAGACTTACATACTTCAAATAGATTTAATATCTGAATAGCATGTAAACATAGCACCTGTTGGAGGAAATAAAAGCCAATATAACGTCTCACCTTGAGAGCTTCTCAGGAGTTTTGGTCATGAGCAGCAGAAAGACCAAAATAAGGCAAAATATGAAAGGGCAAATAACAAAGAGCTTGTGTTTATTCTCTCTAATGGGGATGCAATGGCTTGCTTTCGTGGCCTGGCTGGTTTCCTGTAGGTGTGGGAGCTCTCTGAGGGAAAGGCCAGTCGACCTTCTCTGGCAACGCAGCAGAAAATGAGATAATTACAATGCAGGGCCCCTCTCCATTACCCTTTCCCTCTGGATGGCTCCTCTCTTTCTCTCACTTCACAAGCATTTCATTGCACTTTGATCTCTCTGCTGCTCTTTCACTTCATCCTCTCTTTGTTGCTACCTCCTGGTTTCTCTCTCCTCTTTATAGACTGCTTCTCTCTCTCACTCTGCCGCTCTCACATCCTCTCTTCATCATTCTCCCTCTCTTTATATGTGTGTGTGTGTGTGTGTGTGTGTGTGTGTGTGTTGCTCACCCGTGACTAACCAGGGGGATGGATGTCAAGGACGTTGTGGTGCTTGTCTCCCAAACATAATCCCATTAAACTCAGGAATTTAATTATAGATTATCTCTATCACCCTCACACACACACACACACACACACACACACACAAACACACACACATATATGCATTCATGCACATCTACAGACAGGTGAACAGGGCACCTGTGTTCACACATAAATACACACACACACACACACAGAAACTGGTACACCATCATGAACTCATCCATGTGGATATTTTATTAAACACAAAGGTAACACACAGAGCCATGAACACACACCCTGGCTTCACCCCGTTGCCCTGTCAATGTGTATCAGTGTCACCCTCCAGTCGGCATTAACAACTTCCCCAGTCTGTTTTTAGAGCAGC
>JAQFJB010000008.1:2264885-2280043 GCA_029874875.1 Naso minor
TTCCTGGGCCATCCGGCTCGTCTGGACCTCCCGGCTCTATCGGTGATCCCGGCGAGAGGGTGAGTGTTTTTGGTTTGTGGAGACATTCATGGCGATTCTGTTCATAGATGATTCTGAGACATTACTGGTCATGGCACATGCACTTTGCAGAGGAAGCATGTTTCGTTTCCACTCTGTCCTTGAACCTGCGGACTCACCTCCTCCTCACTCTGTCCTGCAGGGTCCTCCTGGTAAGCCTGGTCTGCCTGGAGCTGATGGAGTCCCTGGACCTCCTGGTACCTCAGTTATGCTGCCTGTAAGTAAACAGGAATGATGTTTGCGAACCCTTGATCAATATTCTGTACAGTTCTGTTTGTTGTGTTGACGTACCTGTTGCGAAGGCCTTTCCTTTCCTCTCACTCTGTCTGAATGTGTTCTTTGCTGTGGTGCAGTTCCGTTTTGGTCAGAGCGGAGGAGATAAGGGTCCTGTCGTTTCTGCACAAGAAGCCCAGGCGGCAGCCATCTTGTCTCAGGCCAGGGTCAGTCATCGCCTTTACTTCACATTTGCCCTGTGTGATTAGTTCACCACATAGGTCGACGTGTCGATGTCTATTAAGAACTCTGTGTCCTTAGATGTATAACTGTGTGTATGCATGCACCTATGATCTGGGAGAAATTATCCTTTCTTTGCTGTTTATGTTAAACGCAACAACAAACAAAAACAAAGACACATCCAGGGAGTTTTATTTATTTATATATTTATTTATTTATTTTGATGCGTCATCAACATTATAAGTTGCCATGTGTCTCCATTATTACTGATTTTGAGGTGTTGTTGTCTGTAGATGGCTCTGAAAGGACCACCTGGACCAATGGGATTCACTGGACGCCCTGGACCTCAGGTATGTCATCTGTCATTTGGTTTCATGAAGTAGCTATTTCCTCACAATACAACAAATTTGGACTATTCAAAGGTTTTGATCTCCTAATATGTCTTAACTAGCATTTATGTTAAACCTCTCCTATGCAAAATCAGCCTTTTTTTCCCTCTCATCATTAAAGAATGTGAAAAGTTAAATAGATTTTTGTGCTGACAGTGAGGATTATTTTGTCTGTTTCAGGGAAATCCAGGAAGTTCTGGTCTGAAGGGAGAGGGTGGAGACCCCGGCCCTCAGGTAAAAACACCTGCTGAGCTGAACGTGAACTCTGACCTCACATGATAATCAAATCATTTGAAGGATTTGTGTGTCAGATCATGTAATTAGCCCTTTCTTTCACAGTGCAGTATTGTGTATGGTATTATTGGATTCAGTAATAGCAGTAGTATACTTAGCTTACATCAATGACAAAAATTTGTCACTGACATTTGATTGATTCTTAAGGGCCCCAGGGGACCCCAAGGTATGATGGGACCTCCAGGCAAAGCAGGAAGAAGAGTGAGTATAAAGGCCTGCTTTCCTTATGATTGATATTATAATCATTTTTGAGCTGTTTTAGTGTTTTTTATTGTTTTATTGTTGTTGTTTTTATTGTCACACAGGTAGTGTATTTCTGTTGAATCTCAAAAAAGCAGAGACGCTGCAATTTCTGTAGTGAAAAATGTAGATATTTAAATCAGTAACAAGTGTGTCGTCAGAAAATGTTAGTCCTTTGCACCTCCAGAAGTCTCCACATGGTTTGTCCACCATTTGAACACTTAAACAAGGATTCTTCTTTTTCCACACTTAAACATCTCCAATAGCCTTTAAGAGCCATGAAGGGCCACAGGGCAGGAGCCTATGTCCTGATTCTGTAGCGTGATGCGGCTTGATGTACAAGTCCGGCCCCTGGACGTGACACTAGTCACAGGGACTTACCCCCAATCCGACCCTCTTCAACCCTCAAAAAAACCTCTCCAATAGTCCTGATTAAATTCTTTTAATTTTATCCAAGCATACCTCTGTCTATTTGGCAAGATGAACAACTGTCTCAAATACACCTTAAAACAAGTTCCTCCTCCTGACAGGGCCGTGCTGGAGCTGATGGTGCCAGGGGAATGCCAGGAGAGCTTGGAACTAAGGTAACGTCTCTCCGGTGCCACTCTTTCATGGACATCATCAAAATGAACTCTATTAGTATGTGTTTTTCCCTTTTTGTTTGTAGCTGACTTTGTGATATGTTGGCCTGAAAAGATCAAAAAGTCCTCGAACATGTGTATTTTTTTGAAAACTGACTACAGCATGTCTTTGTATTACGTCCCCATAATTCAAAATTGCTGGAAAAGCTGTTTTAACAATCTTTTTTTCCTAAAAAAAAAAGAAAACTGGCTGTATTTCTTCAAAAAAGCCAATATTTTGTCATAATTTACCTACAAGATTCCTGATGTTGTATTTAAATGTAAATGGTAATTTAGCCAGATGTTAACTGCTTGAGTATTCTTTACTCTCACATACACATCCCGATAGAAATTTGATCCGTCAACAATGAAGATATGCAGATTACAATAATATGTTTTCTCATTCGTGATAAATCCCTCATTAGATATCAGCTTTAGTTTAATAAAAACTTCCTGTAGAACATTAAAAATAAGCTTCAGAGTTTTTTTCTGTGGCCGGTTGTACACGAAGCAGTGACATATATGATCGGGTCATCAGCATGAAGATCTGCATGACGACCATCAGACAAAAAAGCCACATCATTAATAAAAATGTTGAAAAGGGTCCTCAAAATTGCTCCTTGAGGGGCCAATGAAGTATTTTTGAATTGATCTGAATTTGACTGGATCCAAGTTGAACCTTGTGACAAAAACTCAGATTGTGTATTTTCCAACTTCAAGCACTGACGCCTCTCAGACAAATAAACCTGAAACGACCCACAAGCTTTTTTTCTCAAACTAATATTACATAAATGTGTGACCTGGCAGGCTTCGCAGGAGTATGATCGAACCGGTTTTTACTTGATCTTGGTTCTCCTTCAGTGTACTAATATGACTTAACACGTCTGTGTGTCTCTCCCAGGGTGACCGTGGTTTTGATGGCCTTCCTGGTTTGCCCGGAGACAAAGGACACAGGGTGAGTCCAAATCACAATCATAATCCCACTTATGCTTCACACTGTGTTGTAATTTTTGGTGTTTCAATGGTAGCAGAGGCAGTAGAAGTAGAAGTCGACTGAATGTGTAAGAACTTTGCCTCTTTAGTAAACAAAGGTGATGATTTTTCTGATTTCTCACCATTTAATTCTTCCTTCTCCCCAGGGTGACACGGGACCAATGGGACCCTCTGGACCTCAAGGAGAGGACGGAGAGAGGGTACGAAAATATGAGAAATAAAACCGAAAATGACACCAGGCAGTACTCAAAACATCTGTTAACCTTGGCTTGTTGTTCCTGTGCGTCTTTGCAGGGAGATGATGGAGAAGTTGGACCCAGGGGTCTCCCAGGTGAACCAGTGAGTGTTTCCACGACCACACGACTGATTTTAAATCTCTCTCTCTTGTCTGTTTATGTGTCATTTATGTCCCCGTGTTTCTAACATGCATCTCTGTGTGTCCATCTGTAGCAACACTGTTTCTGAACATAGCAATAATACGTAAGACTTTTGGGTTCCATCAGAATTACTTATATTTAGTGCAGTGATAGAAGATGAAAAGAAAAGTCTGCATGTGTTCAGTGAGTTTTTCAGTTTGGTATCAATAATCTAAAAGTAAACAGAGAAACTGATGTAAACAGATTTTTACACGCACAAAACAATCTTGTAGCTGAGCGTACACTTTGTGGCTGATTTGTACAACTAGTACGATCTAATGTAATCCAATATAACAGCTCAGCGTTAAATTTAACCTGTGTTCAGTTTTTGTTGACGTTGTGTTAATTCCATTACATGTGTCTTTTAGACAACATTATACACTACATTGAGAGGGGTCGCTATTTTATTACTGTCTTTCCCTTTTACACACATGCTGTGGTAGAATATTATAAACATCTCTCTTTATAATATAGTCCAGTACAGCATCATCACCAATGACCAAAAGTTCCTAATGTTAAAACATAAAGTTAAATTAAAACCTTGAAAAAGTCGAGTCAGTGGCAGAATAGTTGTGTTGGATTGCATTAGATTGTAGCTGTGCAGCTGATTTCCTTTTTTCACATAAGAGACACAGCAGTTAGAGATCACAAAAACTCACTTTAACACAGATTATTGTTAAAAAAAAAAAAAGGAGGTGTAAAAAATGTAAAGTATTGGCATCAGTCATTAGTTTTTAAGAATACTTGTGCTGTTTATCAATAATCATCAACAATCGTCACTATATGATGATGCTGCTGCTGTTGTTTCTGACTTTTTACCTCACATTTGTATTTATCTACATCATGGTTGTTGTTGTTTTTTTAGAATCCAGTTTCTAAGGCTGTTTGAATACGTTAGTAACGACTTTGATTATTGACCCACCTTGGCCTGCTTGTGTGTGTCTCTAGGGACCTCGTGGTTTGCTCGGACCTAAAGGTCCTCCTGGAATCCCTGGACCTCCTGTGAGTGAGAACACTTTAAAACCACATTATGCTTCTGTTGTTTTAGCTGCATTGTTTTGTTGGTCTGTGACCACTGAACACCCACAGCACCTCCTGAAATAAACCTGTCATAAAGACGGGGATATCCAAGAAATCTCAAAATGAACCTGTAATGTTCCCACAGTCACCTTAAAACAATAATATGACACCCAGTGTCACCCAGGACGTGGGAAGCCAAATCCCAGAGATCCGTTTTACAGTCACATTTTTATATGTATTTAAGTTGTTTTGCTAAAGTGGTTGACCTCTGTCCTTAAAAGAGAACTGCACCAATTTAGCTTTGCAATTCAATGTGCGTCTCACTCTGGACAGGTTTTGTCAAGGATGAAAATAGATTCACACCTAAATTGCTCGTAATGCAGTTTGACCAGTAACAGTCCGGATGAGCTACCAGCAGCTAATGTAGCCTCAAGCAGAGGTGATGAGTGGGTCACAGATGACTAATACAATACTTAATCTTTTCAGCCCAAACTGGCTTAACTCGACACAAATTATCGGCTTTAAATCAGCTCCATCTGAGGCCAGAGAAGACTTTATTCAGCTTTTTACACAAGATATTCACATTTGTACCTGGCAGAGTTCCAATATAAGCAACAACGTTTAAGTTCCTGCTGATTCCTCAAATTGGAAGACTTACATGTTACTACAACCTGTAATTGACTTTGAGTGACATTGAGCAAGGCAGTAGCAAGGATGCTTTGAGTTCCCACTGCAGATAAAAAATAATAATAATTGGACAGAAGTCTTCACCTTGATGAGTTCTTAGATTGACTGTTAGCATGTGAAACTGTGTTTGAATTGTTTTGAGTTGTTACCTAATCTGTGAATAATCAACAAAAATTTTGTTTAAAATCTCATCCTGGTTTTTCTCTGCTCATCCGTTCTTCTTCTCAGGGTGTACGAGGAAATGACGGGCCCCATGGTCCCAAAGGAAACTTGGTCAGTGTCAATCTGAGTTTTCTGCTTTATCACGTGACCTTGTGCTCAGCAGATATTTGGTGTAGTCAGTAAATCTTTTCTAATGAGTGATTCTAAGACACACATGTCTTTCTTTTTCTTACCTGTTCTTCACTCTGTCTGTCTTTTTTGCATATGTCGTCATTTTATCGCCTATTTCTGTCTTCCAGGGTCCCCAAGGTGAGCCAGGACCTCCAGGTCAGCAGGGAACCCCAGGAACTCAGGTGAGACGCAGGAAAGCTGGTCAGCATCACATGCTGATGTTATGGAATGCTCCCTCTCAGGCTGCACTCAGACCAAATCAGGTGGTCCGGCAAAAACGCAGGTTTTCCCTTTCATTTGAATGAGGCTCGCCAATTTTGGCTGTGGTTGTCTGAGCCACAGCAGCTGCCGGAAAGATAAGCAGCCGACTACGGCAAAAAAAGTTGAAACCAGTTCATCTTGAGAGGAAATGCAACCCCACATCATGCTGCGGCAGCCAATCATGTAAAGGAGCTGTCTTCCAGCGATAAGTGCCGCCGGACAACCCTGCGGCGTTTCAGCAGATCACCTAAACTCATCTGAATGCAGCCTAAATAATCGTATGCTGAAGAATGTAGGCCTGCATACACATGCACACAACAACCAGAGGAAGCAGTAATGTTGACAGCACGTGTTTATTCATATATTGATTACATTTATCTTTTTTTTTTTTTCCACAGGGAATGCCTGGACCTCAGGGAGCCCTCGGACCCCCAGGAGAGAAAGTAAGAAACCAAAGATGTATAAAGTTGATCTGCATTAGTACATAAGCAGTTAACTTGTTTACAGGAATATATACTTTACTCATACAACAAGTTAATCATTATACAGTAGAATGAACCGGATGATCTTATTGATTTTACTGTAAACTCTTCATTCACAGAGGAGAGAAGTTATTGTAGCCCTTTGAGCTGTTTTGGAAATCCATTACTGCGATGAAACAGTTTGTTGTTTTTCTCGTGTAAAAAACCGATGCTGAAGTGACTCATAATGGAGTGATGGATATTACGAAGGCGAAACGCAGAAGGAAGAGATTTGCATTTTTATGCAGTTGTAAACACAGAGGGGCCTGATTTGAAAAAAAAATAAAGTGTCCTTTACTGATTGTGATTGGTCAAAAGTTGCAGGTACATAAAAATGATGAATTTTGTCGTCCATAATCCAACGGCACGTTTATTTCAAAAAGTGGCAGGATTTTTAACAAATTTGTTAAGGTTTTTTTTGTCAGTAACTGACAAATCGGTGTATCTTATAATGACCCTTGAGTTTAAACTGTCTGACAACTGTGAAATTAAATAAGATTAAAAACTTGACATGCATGGCACAATTCATCTCTCTGAATTTCAGCCTAAACGCAAGAAAGGGTTAAAAACAAAAAAGTTAAGGGATCCACCTGCCACCACCTTTCAAACAAAATAATCAACACTTGCCCTGTGATAAAGTATCTTTGCAATTACAATAAAATTTCACCACGTTCTCTCCGTCACTTTAAGCAGGGAAAAGAAGAAGCTCCAGCCAGATTCACGCTCGTGTCATTTAGAATGCGTAGCTGCAGCGTGTATCTGATCCAGGGTCAGTGCAGGCATTTAGTGAACTGTGTGAGTGAGGAAGAGTCAGAACTGATGATGGTGAGCAAAACTCACAATCTTTCGCTCAAAGCTCATCCATGTGAGTCATCCATGTGTTGGTGGTAGTGCATAAATACTGGCCACATAGTTTTTTTGCACAAGTTTTCAGAAATAAAGAAAGTTTCAGGTGCGATACCGCCATCCTCTGCTCTCTCTCTTATGAGCACCGTTTGTTCTCCACCAGGGTCCCACAGGAAAGCCAGGCCTGCCAGGAATGCCCGGAGCTGACGGCCCTCCTGTACGTTTGTCCCTTTGTTTTTTTCTTTGTTTTTGCTATTAAAAGTCAATTAAGTTGAATCTGCAGACTCTCAAAGTCCTTCCTGAGGCTCAATCTCTCTCTCTCTCTCTTTGTCTTACCTGCTCAGGGTCACCCAGGAAAGGAGGGGCCTCCTGGCACCAAAGGAAACCATGTGGGTGTCATTATAAATAACTCCTTTACACCACAAAGCTTCCAGACAACATTCACCAATTAAAAATGATTTAGAACAGGCTAAACATATTACATCCGAAAGAGTCACATTTAAATGCACATTTGCTTTGAGCTGAAGGTATTTGTTGTGCGGTAAACTCATCCCTCCTTTCTTCGACCTTCTGCAGGGTCCCAGTGGTCCCCAGGGAGCTATCGGTTATCCTGGCCCTCGCGGCATCAAGGTCAGCCCATTCATTTTTACAAATCAACAAACTGTTTTTGTTGGTTTGTTTACGTTTTTGACTGTTTTGACCATTTTGCACCTCTAAATTACTTTTCCTTTTGGGTTTTTTTGCATGCAAAGTAACCCAGTCATCACAACCATTGAATGTTACTTATTATAAAATGATTATGTGATGCTTTGATCGCAGGGAGCTCAAGGAATCCGTGGACTGAAGGGCCACAAGGGAGAGAAGGTACGTGTTTATCAGTTCCAAATATATATATCACATAATCAAAAAATCCTGTCTCTTAGATCACAGTTGCATTGTGATTTTGTGTAAAGTTTTAGTCTCATAACAATAACAACTCACAGTAGAAAAGTATGAGAAAACAGGTCATGTCTCAGAATTTTGAGTTAAAATAAGGTTAATTGAGACTTTTGCTGAGTATGCTCTGTTTGTGATGTTTTGTGATTTTAGGGAGAAGATGGCTTCCCTGGAATTAAGGGAGATTTTGGTGCCAAGGGAGAAAGGGTAAGATCAGTTCATTGATACAGTGATTAATGGTTGAATGAAGGGTTGCATCAATTAATTGATTTATTATTGAATATTTTATATTTGTGCCATTGTTTCTGACACACTCAGATGGTTGTCCTGTCTCCTGCTTACAGGGTGAGGTTGGTGTATCAGGACCCAGAGGAGAGGACGGTCCAGAGGGGCCAAAGGGTCGCGTTGGACCCCCTGGTGAGGTCGGACCACTTGGACCAGTGGGAGAGAAGGTAAATCCTGCTCAATGACAACATAGCTACATGATTTGTTTTTTATAATGTAAAATAGGTTTCAGATATAAAAGCAGCATCTCCTGCTTTTCTTATTTTTTCATCAAAGTCTCCTGAAACTGGATTTCAGGTTTTTGCTTTGCAATTACAGATATTTCTCCACACATTTAACAAATTATTCTCAGTTTTTTTTAATTAGGATAAGGTCTCCTCTATAGAAATGTGTCAGGTAGGGAATATTGATGTGCTGCCCTCTTGTGGTTAAACGTGTACATGCACCTCAGTGAAACACACCTGGCATTCCAATTCCCATAATACCCTACAAGTTAGTAAGTCCCAGTACATAGTATGTGAAATGCAGTATGCCAGAAGTACCAGGATGCATTACTACATCCGTCATACTTTTCCTGCCACTCTAACCCACAATCCTCTGAGCAGCAAAAATATAAACAATTCATAAACAAATATAAACACAAGCCGAGGACATGCCAACACTGGACAGCTGTTTTGACAGAATGACAAGCGCAGTGACAGATGTAGAACAACACAGGCTTTGCAGCTCCTATGTACAGTCACTATATTAATATACTATTGCTGCTCAAAGCGAATAAGTGAATAAATGAGTTCAAAATATTAACTTATAAGATTTCGCCTTTGGATGGCTTAGAAAGCAAAGCACTGTCACTCAGCTCAAATTTTCTGCTAAAGCTGCAGCAGATAAAAAGTTTAAGTTGCACTATCATGATGGAGTAGTATGTCCCGATTGTGTGCATACTGCATGCAACAGTATGGAGTTTGTGAAAGCAGCTGCAGAACATATTACAAGTTAAAAGCAAAAGTATGTAATTGGGAACACACCCACTGTATTTTCCTATATGTTACAAGTATATTTTAATAAATTGACTTTAGTGTTTTCTGTGAATTTATATTTGATTTCTCGAAGATTTTTGTCAGTGCTTTTATTACATGTTATTTTAGCACACCTGAGCACAATATGAGCTAATTCTTATTTACCTGTAATATTCTATGTAAAGTTTGAACAAATGATCATAATATGATTTGTTAGGTAAGAGGTTGGTGATATTCAAACATGTCAAGTTAAACCATAATGATTATTAACGTAATCATGTGATTTCAGGGTAAACTTGGTGTATCAGGACTTCCTGGATATCCTGGAAGACAGGGACCCAAGGTGAGAGAAATGTAGATCATTCTTCCTGATTCAGTTTTTGCACGATGACATCTTTGGAGTGAGGTAAACAGGCCTGTGTGATGAGAGGAAGAGTTGATGTTGTGATGTTGACTTTGGTTTTTAGGGATCTCTTGGATTCCCAGGATTCCCCGGCTCAAATGGCGAGAAGGGAACAAGGGTAAGTGGATGGCTCTGTCAAAGACTTTGCCTCTGAAGTCAGATTTTTCAGCTCCTTAAGGATTTAAATAATTCATATCCACATCAATAATCAAGTGGGATTGACTGTGTCAAATGATAAAGCTGATCAACAGACACGATAGACTGATGGATTGTTAGGTTCTACAGTCAGTAATGTCGTCAGTCAGTCAATGTAGTTTACTTCTTTCTGACAAAGTCTGTTTTTTGTTTGCTTGTTTGTTTTTTAGGGTCTTAGTGGCAAATCAGGACCAAGGGGACAAAGAGGACCAACGGTAACATTTCACATTTATTCACTCATTCTTTCAGCCAGTTTAGTACATTTTCCTGCTCAGTGGATGACAATCTTTGACCTCTCTTTCACTCAAAGTGTTCAGCACAGATGGACAAAAACATTTGTCTGCTTGTATTTAAGAAAATTTAAATAGCACCTGGCTGAAAGTTTCACTGTTCCAAGGCTGTTTCACCTTTGACAAGCAGAACTGCTCAGTGTGGTCAGTTGTAGTTGTACTTGTACATCCCTTCATACTGTCCCAACACTTCAGCATAAAAATGTAAAAGCTGAACTGCTGCTGAAGTTGTTGCAGTGTCCAAATGTTACGTGTAATATTGTCTAGCCTACAATGCTGTGTGTTCTTACTAGGTTTACCTACATCGGGTCAATATTTTATTGACAGGAAATAATCATCCATTTTCCTCCGACTCTTTCTGGAGGAACAGAAGACCCTGACTTGTAGCAAAAATGACATTTTTGAGAAAAACAAATTGCACATAAATTCCAAACTGCTTTGACTGTGGTAACTGGCTCACCTTCATCATCAGCATTAACCTCAGAATACTCCTAGAGCCCCATGAAATCCGTTTCACTTTATTTTTTTTTCCAAATTCTATTTTTATTCCTGAAATCTGTTTTTTCTGTTTTAATTTTTTGAATTTGTTCTGTTTTTAACATTTCTTTAACCAGCAGAAGGTGTCTGATAGGATGTTGGCAATACAAAAGTTTTTTTTTTATTGATGCAAACGACACTGCACTATTTAATCAAGCGCTTCAAGTCTGAAATAAATGACTGTAAACACAATATATATATATATTCAACAGTATCTGCTAATGTGCTTGTGGCTGTAATGGTCGTTTGAAGAGGCGCGCCTCTGTTAGCATGCGGTTTTTCCTTGTTCTTCTCAGGAGCTCTGGAAGCTGTGCGGTCATTGCACAGAATTTTTACAGGTCTATTAAACAGTATGCTGACAGAATTTACAAAAGAAATTTCTTTGCTCTGAATTATGGGAGTTATTTTAGAATTTTGCAGCTTTTCAGATGGCTTGTTCGTCTCAGACGGCTTTAACATTGTTGTGAAGTGACGCAGGGCTGGTCCCACGAGCATAAGGTCCCCTTGCAACATTGTCTCCAGACAAAACGTTCCACTTTCTCCCTAAACCAGAATTTCAGTGAAGTTATGGCAATATCTGCAATTTTCGTTTTTAACATTTGATTCCATTTTTACCGCCCAGTTTAGCAATTCAGTCCACTTTTTCCACATCACAGAAATTTAAAGAGCCTAACATTCCCAAACAGACACAGAGGTGTCTGTCCTCCTGTATCCGTGTCCCCACACACTGCAGTCACCATATCTCTTAGTACAGCAGCCAGATCCATCAGTGATGACTGACCTTTGGTAAAGCATGTTGTGCTCTTCCAAACATCACGTTATTACAGCATGGCCCTCAGTTTAACCTTAACCGAGCACCTGTGCTTTTGACAGCACTAAAAATTATAAATTCTTCGATACTGCCCAAGCCTAATCCGTCATCTCAGTTTTAAGGGCTGAAGTAAAAGAACGTGTGCGAGAAAAGGTCAAGAACACAACAGAAGTCATACTCACTGTCCGTCATGATGAAAGTTATGATGGTAAATTTAAGTTAATGTTTCTTAAACTTGGGTCAAAAATCTGGACTATGAAAGATCATAATGTATTCCTGGATTGTATAAAGGCTCTTATGTGGCCTGGCTATCAAATTGATGACGGCAGTCTCACAACCACATTCACTCTCTACATTTCAGTGCGACAAAATTACTCTCGCTGTGCTAAAACCATAGAAATAAGCCTCTTATCCGTTTTATTATTTGAATCTTACACAATAGATGATAATGATGTGGCTTGAGCCCAACTCCAAAGTTATTTTTTCAATAGATTTTACTATTTGTTCCTTTTTTTGCATTGAGTGCTACACTTCATTCCAACATCAGCCAACACGTTTCATCTTTCACCTGTAAGACTCACATTTGAAGACTTTTCTTCACCATTTGTGATGCGAAAACGTCTCATTTCCACCAAGTTAGGGTTAAAGTGTACATCCTGCTCACAGTTCAGTCATAAGGAGTACTACAGATGTTCCTCTGTCAGTGCAGAGCCAGCTCTAACCATCATGGTGCCAGAGGCAAAATTAGGATTTATGGTGGTCCTGTGTTGTGTAGTTTACAGTCTGCCATACATTTTTCAGTGTACTGTAATGCAGCTTAAAGAGCTAAAACTTGTTTACCAACCTCTGAACTTTAGGAATCAGCTTCTCTCAGCAGTTCACCACTAGCACATCACCATGTAGGTTTTGTTTTAGAAAGTGCACCAGTTCATGTTAAAATATATAAGGGTTGCACAATATTGATTGGTGCTGATAAATTAAGAACTTTACTTTATTGGCCATTTATTCATTGGTTATAAAATGAAGGGCAACTGTTTTCATTGACCGAACAGTGCAGCATCTACATATTCCAATAAAGTAGGTCATAATAAGCATCTTTAAAGATGGAATGTGATCCAATAATAAACAAAGAGAAAATGTAAAAGAAAACGAAGAAGCGCAGCAAGCTGTTGTCAAAATATCGAATTATCCTTCTATACTGAATGAATTATATTTCAGATTCCTGTCACAGGGTTCTCGTTTTAAAAACAAGTCAACTGGAAACTAAAAACTCAGCCACAAACAATGTTTTCAATCAACTTATTAAGCGATGTTAGCCTACTGACTGCCGATTATGTCTGACAGGGTCAGTTAAAACGGTTCCCAGCTAAACTGAAAAGAGTACTCTGAGATAAAGGACACAAGTTTGACAGGCCGAGCAGAAGTATCTACATGGGGCGGGGCTTTGCAAAGGTCAGTTGCCTTGCTTCAGATATGACCATCTAGAAGTTAAAATTAGCATCATGGAGCACAGCAGGGGCTAGAAATATTTAAGGAGTTTTCTGTATCAGGTGCAAGTAGGACCAAAAACAGTCGGGCCAGTGGTTAAAATGGAAAAAAAGACACATGACGAGATGCAGTTTGGACTTCCCGGAAAACCAGTTTTACCAGTGGGAATAGATTCATGTTGTCTTTTCCCCTGAGGTCCCACTAGTGGGTGGGTGTGCGTATGTGTGTGTGTGTGCGTGTGTGTGTGTGTGTATCTAGTCTTCTTTTACTGTATTTGGAAGGTCCAAAAACAGGGAAGGGTTCATATTAGGTTATGAGGATGAGAGTCAAGGTTAGGCATTCAGTTGGGATGTGTAGGACTGCAACAGATGATTACTTTCATTATCAATTAATCTGCTGATTATTTTCACAATTAATAGTTTATTCCATGCAATGCTAAAAAAAAAAAAAGTGTGAAAAACGCTCATCCCAGTTTCCCAGAGCCCAATGTGAAATCTTCAAATTGCCTTATTTTGTGCGAACAAAACTCCAAAACCCAAAGACTCGTCATTTATTATTATAAATGACACAGAAAAGCAGCAAATCTTCACATTTTAGAGGCTAAACCATCAGGTGTTTTTACTTTTGAATTGAAAAATTGATTGAAATGATTAATTAATTGTTATAGCTCTATAGGGATGGTTAAGGTTAGGTTAAGGTTAAGGTTAAGGGAATGCATTATGTCAGTGACAGAGCCCCATAAAGATAGCTGTAGAAGACTGTGTGTGTACACTGGTTTTGTTACCTATATTAGAACCTTTCCTGGCATAAACACTGACTGTGTGAGGACAAATAGTCCTCATGGGGAACAAAGACCGGTCCTAATGTGGCAGAACTTGATTTCTGAGGTCTTGGTAAAGTTTAGCGCTAAGGTAATAATTGAGGTTACATGAAGGTTAGATTAGGGCAGAGACTGGTTACCTTTGCCAAGAAGGCATTGTTTTCTGTGTTGTCTGTTTGTTAGTGAGCAGGATTACAGAAAAACTACGGGGCCAGTTCCCATGAAACTTGGAGAGAGGCTGTAGACTGGGCCAAGGATGGACCCATTAAATTTGGGGGCGAATCAGATGTGTCGTTCAACCCATAGGGGGCGTTACAGCTGTGTTTCTGACTTTAAATGGGGGGTTGGGTGTGTGAGTGTGTGCGTGACTTGGCGAAGGTATGCGCTCTCTGAGTGCCTTTAAGGTTAGGGTTAGGTAAGGGTTTGGGTCAGGCTGTAAAATGACTAGAAGTCATTGTAAAGTCCTAACAAGACTATCTGCGCAAATGTGTGTGTGTGTGTGAGTGTGTGTCCAGCGAAGCAGGACAACTCCTCGAGGAGTTATCAATGAGGCCATTCATGCTGCAGTAACAAACGCGTCCTGTACTGAAACATGCTGAGGCGCTGGAGTTACCTGAAATCCAGTTCCAGCAGATGGAATAAAAACTAATTTTACATCAAATACAAATGGGCCCAAGTTTTACTTTGTAGTTTATTCTGTTCTGAGGTAACTGACTGATGCAATCATCACAGAGTTCAACTCCAGGGGGAAAAGTGTCACAATAATGATAAAAGATGATTCCTCCGTCTGTCTGGCCTGATGAATGTCCCACTTTTTTGAAGCAGTGCACATGAAAGAGCAGATACTGATATACTACTGTTGTAACCCTGCGATGAGTGCGACAGGAAGGAAGAGAAGGCAGAGACGTTCACTCTTCACATGAATGAGTGAGTGCAATTTCACAGAGTCATCATGACTGTGAATTTTCTTTCTGAACATAAACTCTGATATACACACACACAGACATAAATGCGTGAGGACAGTTGAATAACTCAAAGAAGATCACACAGTTTAAGTGCAATTACCAGACATTATTGATTTGTTCTATAAAAGGTGGTTATAGTTTTGAATTTTCACTCAGTTTGCATTCTGTTTCACTTTCAACTTTTATCATTTATTTTAGATTGATGTAGCTATTTTTCAGAGTGCATTTTCTGGGTTAACTTTAGAATCAGTGTTTCAGAAA
>JAQFJB010000008.1:2337199-2348104 GCA_029874875.1 Naso minor
GAATGAGCTGAAAATGGTATCTAAAGGAAAAAGACTGGACAAGTCAAGAATGAAGTCCTATGTCAAAAATCCTGAAATATCCCTTTAATGTTTTGAGGATTAACATGCAATGGAAGGACAAGAGTTTATGACAGAGTAATGAACTAAATGTCATGACATTAAAGTCATGAAACTGTTCTCATGCCTGAGCTGCCATAGTGAAAATCTGTTACATCATACTGGACCTGCACATTATAAATACTGTAGCCTACTTCATATTGAGACCCGCCATTTTACATTGTTGTCAAAAATGTGAAGTGGATATTCGCGCTTTTCTGCCACACTCAAATAAAGGCATGAACATTTTAAAGAATGTGTTGTAACTAGTTTTATAATGTAACAAAAACATCTTTCAGAATCAGGATTGTGGATACAGGCAGAAAACGAGAGCGTGCACGCAGACACATGCGCGCGCACTGACTTACCCTGCAGACACTCGGGAGTCAGACCCGAGCACGACCCCCCCATCAAACTCGATAGCGAGGATTGTTGTCTACAAACAGAAGTTAGACAATAAATATTTGTTATTTATTCATCGTGCGCACCCGCAGTTCCGCTCAGATTTGACCTCACTTCTCTTTCAGCGTTACGCACAACAAAACGCCACAAAGTCTGAACTCAAAGACAGTAAAAATTCAAACTTACTCCGGTTTTCACCTCCTCGTTCAACCATTCCGGCCCCGTTTCCTCCAACATGCTGCACAGACGCCGGTAACGACGACAACGACCGTATCTGACAGCACAGGAAGTGAATTCGACGCCTGACGTTAACCAAAAACGTTCGGTGTCACTTCTAGATTGTTTCCTTGTTGTCGAAGCCTTTGAACAGCTCTTCAACCGTTTGAGAAAGTTCTGGTTTACCGAATCAGTTCGACAATCAGGCCTCAGACGGACTCCGTGTTGTTAGAATCGAAATCGAAAGTTAAAATGTTGCGTCTTTGCGAAGCGCTTTGAACCAGTTCTCACATTTCAGACAGTTTTCACTGCAGCGCACACGCACAGTTCGTTTCAGTGCAGAAGGCTGTTTGTGCATCAGTGTCTTTGATGAGACACACAGACTTACTCTATACAATAACTACTAATGTTAAGAACATTAAATTATCAGGGGTTAGTAAGTTACAAAACATAATTAATAATTTAAGATATTCGAATAACAGAACCCATAAAGAAAGAAAGAGAGGACAACAAGGGAGATTTTGGAAAATATTTATTTTCATATCACGTTTCCACACATAAAAAGTAGTTTTGTCACATGAGAATCATAGAGATGGTCTGCCTACTCTGAACAGTTTTACACAGGAGCCTGCATTGTACCACAGCTGTTACTGACTCACTTTCATGTGTCTGACATGAGGTCTGACAGCAGTGTAGTGATTTTATTTCTGCTCAGGGATTTCAAACTAATTCTCCATAATGTAAAAAATAAAAGAAATCCAGATTTTAGTGACGGTCAAAAGCAGCCTGCAGTCACTCATCATGGAACCTGGGCAGCTTGTCACCGGGCACCACCACATGCTCCACCCCCGCTTCCGTGATCACCACCAGGTGAGCCACGCCCCCGCTGACGTTGTCTCTGCCCATGGCCAAAGCGAGAGCTGTGGGCACGGGAACAAAGAGATGAAACAAGGGGAGGACGGAGGACACACAGGAACAAGAACTAATAAATAAAAGTCAAGTTCAGCTTGTGTTTGTGCAACTGCTGTGTGCAGAGCAAAAAACTCACAACACTGGAGCTCCCCAAAATATGTGTTTTCTTTTTTATTTAATTTCTTTTTTTTTTTATTGAACAAAAAGAAAACATAGGCCTATATTTTTGTGAACTACATAGTTGCAAGTTTTTTGCTCTATTCTGCTGGATTTTCAGCTCAGTACCTGAAGAATCGATGTGAGTGTGTCTACTGACTTTTCTGCAACTACTGGGTGACTAACAAACTTTTTATTTCACTTAAAAAGTGATTTCTGTTTAAAGGCCCATTCACACATCGAATGATAACTATAAAGTTTTTGAAACAATTAGAGGTAAATCTCATGTATGCATTCACACAACAACTATAATGATAGAAACATTCAAACGGCAACTACAACGATATCCTTGATTCCATCTCAGTGATTTTTTTGATGCATGGACAACAATAAAATGTTTTCAACCAATCAAAACAAAGTTCAAAGGGACGCGGCGTGCCTTCCATTTGTTTGCTCATAGCAGCAGAAGTCATGGCGTCGCTTGCAGAAGAGCTAATCACAGAAGAGCAGAAAAACTCGACACTCTATGACGAAGGCCATCCCCTCATGCATGCCGGCATGTTTTTTACTTTTTTAGATAGCCAGTAAATTAAGAGCAGATCAGTAAAATAATCCTCATTTCCTCAGAGAAATCGGTGCTGAATCAAAGATATCTTGTAGTGAATGTTGTGCTACGGAGTGTAGTCATAGTTATCGTTCTAAGTGCAGAGGGGTCTTTAAAATGAATACAGCTCAGTCAAAACAGATGGCCTCTTGATGTGTGGAGCTCACTCTGCCTGTATTTTGATGTTTTGGTTTTGTCAGGACATTTCTGGGTGGGGAGTGGGTGCGTTTCCCCCGGCAACTGACAGCACGCAGGTGAGGGTGAGAGTGGATGAAGCACAGTTATTGAAGACCACTAACGGCAGTTAGTTGTGCTCTCAGTTGTTTTTGAGCACTGACGAGAGGCTGAAGATGAAGAGAAATGTGGAGTTGGCCTTCTTCCTGTTGGACAGGTAGGTGCCAAACTAACCCAGCAGATAGCTTGTGCTAGCACGCTAAATTATCAGCTTCTCCATTAAAACAAATTTAACATTCCTGTGCAACTTGGTACAAGCAGTGTAAATGCAGCTCAGGAGGAGACGTCCGATTTGTGGTAACAAACGTTTTCTTATTTTCTGCTACACTCTTTTCAAACCCTTTCAGAAAATCACAACTCATTTCCCCTACAAACAGTTAACATTTTCAGATCATGAACTTCCTGGCATAACAAATCAAATGTATTTACGTTTTGGTGCATAAATAAAATAATACATGAGTACCGTTAGTGGCAAACTGTAGGCACTCGTCTCTGTTCATGTTGGGTTTGTATTTGGCGTCAACGTAGCCGTAGATGTAAGTGCTGCCCGAGCCACCGATGGTTACAGGCTGCTTGACCAACATCCCACCGAGAGCAACGACGTACACCTGGAGAAGGATGAAGAGCGTCAGTGATGCAGCGGTTTGCAGCAACATGAACTTACTATGTGCAGTGCAAACATCATCACTGTTTTACTGACCTGCGGCCCTTTCTTCTTGTCCCAGCCTGCTGTGATGAAGCCGGCCTGAAGCTCCTCTTTGTTTTGGTAACACAGATCTTTCAGTACAGATGCTGCTGATACCACCAGAGGAGGTGTCTCCATCTGAATACTGTGGATCCAGCAGGATCAGAGGAGATCAGGGAGAGGCAGATTTTAAAGTCTGTGCTTCTGGAAATAAAAGACTTTGAATCTTTTATGTGTTGTCTTCGATTCTCTGGATTATTTTGCATGAGTGAAGAATCAGTGTTGTGTTTTTACTGTTTATGTGTGTGTGTGTGTGAAATGTGTTTGTTTACATGTACACAACAGTTTATGACTTTCCCTGCATAGAATTTGTGTAAATAAAAGCCTGTCTGTGAATTTGGCAGAAAACGATTTAAAGTGGGATTTATACAACAATATTTCAGTATAAAAACATGCTTTCTTTGTGTGCATAGTTGTGTAAAATGTGCCAGTGTATTCGTGTGTGTGAGACCTGTGGAAGGACAGGTGGAACTTTGCAGCCTTGGTGACGGCCTGAGCATCTGCGAGTGATCCAGCCATGCAGCAGAAGATCCGGTCGTGAACCTGAATCACCTTGTTGATGGTCTTCGATGACACATATTCCCTGCAGAGAGACAGAGAGAGGACGGACAGATCTCAGATTGGCTACAGACACATTTGCAGCAGAGAGAAGAGCCAATGAGACATAAACTCATAACAGTGAAATGAGATCCCACTCAAGCTTTCAGTCAATAATGTCATGATTCATTATTTCACCATGTCTGCGTGGACGGATTGTGCGTCCAAGTTTTTTATTTCATTATTTCCAACAGTGAACGCTGGCTTAACCACTGGTGGAGGGAGTATTCAGATATTTTACTTAAATAGCAATACTACACTGTAAAACAACACTGAGTACTCAGAGTACTGCACTAAATGTTAAACAGGTAAAAGTACAAGCAAAATCTGTTTAATAAATGTACTTGATGCAGGAAAATGTTGTATGATGTGTTATAACTGGATTATTATTACAGATGCATCAATGTGGAAGAAGCAATAATTTAATCGACAGGCAAGAAACACACAAAAGGTTCGCACATTAGCTCACAGCTGTTTAGTTCATGCTGGGTGTGCAGATCATTTGACTGGATTAGCTTACTTTTTGTTTCAGCATCTATAGAAGGTTTGTTTGTTTGTTTGTTTGTTTTTCATGTGCACCTTTTGTGCATCATTTCTCCTGGAATTATGATGTAGAAGAAAGTAGCATGATGTAAAATATGTCACATTTGTAATCACGTACAGTGCAGTTACATGTTAGCACTGAACTCAACAGGGCACTTAATAAAAACTGAACTGAACAAATAAGCTGAAGTTTATGACAAATGAAGGCTTGTTTTTATTGTTAAGGTTAAAAAAAATGCAGCTGGTTACTGGAGCTGCGGCTTTGAGAAGCAGCCATGTTGCTTACAACATTATTATTAGTAGGAAATGATGCTTATGATGTGAAAATACCAAAACTCAGACTGATTTTAAAATGTGTATAATTGTAAGTTGTGGGTAACTGTTGGACTTTTGTGCTTACTTAACAGATCAGTTGAACACACCTTCAGATGATTCTGTTTCTCTTTTGTTTCTGTGTGAGAACTTAAATTTGTGGATTTTATCTGAGTCATGGAGGTTTTCATGTGTTCACCAGTAAAGAGACGTGCAGCCTATGGTAACAACATCCTCACCCTCCAATGGAAGCCCTGGAGTCTGAGCCGATCACGACCCCTCCATCAAAAGTGGCAGCCAGGATGGTGGTCTGAGGAGGAGAGGAGTGAGATGACCGGTGAGCTGTAACTCTCTTGCAAATAATAACATTTGACAGCTATGACAGAAGTTAAATGTTACAATGGCTCATACAGTCTCGGAGGCACCTTTCCTCACGGCTCTGTGTTCATTTCTGCAGCGTGGGCTCGGCTATGAATTCTGGGACTTAGAGTTCTTTGAATGAATGATCTATGAGGGGATATTAGCGGAAAAAGAAAGTCTGGCCGGTCCTTCTCTTTGTAGAATTGTGAAGAATAAACACTATCAGGACAAACATGAACAAGTTTCCGATGATAACACACGTGAAGTATCCAGTCGATGTAACTCCACGTTAAGTTACCGTTCAGGCACAGCATCACCTGTTCTTCCGCCAAATCGATTACCGATCATTTAACACTGAACAGACCATGAAGAAAGGCTGCTAGTTGACCTGTGAGTGTACTCACCCCCGTGCTGACTCCTTTGACTTGTGAGTGCCTGCATTGTTTCGCCATTTTTCACTCCAAAATCGAAAGAGAGGAAGGAGAGGTGACGCTCCGAACAGCGACCTCAGGCGCACGGAGACGCGCAGAGAAAAGACGCAGCGTGATCCAGTATGGCGCTATCAAATGTCCTCGAAACTCCTGCAGCTGGGTTTAATTTCGACAACGCAGCGAGGTATGAGCTCTTTATATGTGTTCTGAGCAGCAGACCGTTTGATTAACGACAGAACATTGAATCAAACTGTCTGTTACGCTCCGCTTTCATCGGCATCAAAAGTGAAAGTAACTTTTTCCTGGTTGTTTTTCAGCTTAATCAATGAAACAATACAGTGACGCTGTGTTAACGTGTCGTATTGCTTTAACATACTGTATATCCATCAAATGATCACTTCATTTACTGTATATCCTCCCCACCTCCTCACCGCTCCTCTCTCTAGGAATGCTGCATTAGAGGGTCTTTTTGAAAAAGGACAGGCACCAAAACCTCTGAAAACAGGCACCACGATAGCAGGAGTGGTGTTCAAGGCGAGTATAAATCAGTTCAGGAAACTTGTACTGACAATGATGCTTTTTAAAGTAAACCAGATTGTGTTTTTACCCTCTAACCTTTATTTTTCATGAAGCAGCCTTCACATGCCGGTCAATCACTGAGTACAACAGGGAAAGCACTTTACTGTCATCACACAGAGTACAAGTACTGAAAGTATAAAATGCAGTTATGAAGGTCCTGCACAGCCAAACCTGTGACATTAACATCAGTTCAATGAAAGTCTTCTCTGATGATGTAATCTGTAATCTCAGAGATTTTTTTTTTGTTGTTATTTATTATTTGTATCACAATTACTCATAGCTCTGTAAGTAAAAGAGTAAAATGTCCACATAGAGGGAGGGTTAATAGTTTCATGACTTAAGTCAGAAGGGGTAGAAAATGTTGCGTCCTTTCTTAAGCCTGTTACACCCGTGTGGAGAAGAGACCACTGAAGAAGAAAACACAGCACATTTAGTTTTCCACAGTCACTCCTCTGCATTTACACACACCATCCAGCATTAGAGGAGCATACAGTTCTCATCTTACAGAAGTTAGTGTCTTCGACATCCAGAAAGTCATCGACAGTGATGATGTCATCACTGTGTAAATGGCGACCAATAAGCTCTTCCTTCATCTTTGTAATAGTCAGAGGGGGAAAAGTAAGTTGATAGCAGCTGTTAGACAACAATCAGTAATCATGCATGACTGCACAGACTGATGTTGTCCATTTTCTCAGACAGTCCTGGATGCAGTTTTTGATGCCCAAAACAAAAATAGCTCAGAAGTTATTAACTTCAAACTCTCTCAAAGAGTTGAACTGCATGTGCATGTAACAGGAGCTGAAGAAATCCTCTCTTTCAACCTGAGGCCACAAACTTATCAGTCACCACTTGTACTCAATGGAATAAAACATGCAGATTGATTAATAACATCCTGATTCGTCTCTGTTGGTGCAGGATGGGGTGGTGCTGGGAGCAGACACAAGAGCCACATCCAGTGAAGTGGTGGCTGACAAGATGTGTGCAAAGATCCATTACATTGCTCCAAATATATAGTAAGTTTCAAACACAATGCAGAGAAATTTGCCTTCACATATTGTTATTCTATTATCTTTTTACATGTCCACAAACTTCCTCCTCTACATCGCTTTCCTAAATACCCAAAAGTGCAGTCGTCTTTCCCTCTTTGACTTCCTAATTCTGTTTTTCATCATTCCTTCATACATGATCTCTGTCCTTCCTCTCCTCTTCGCTCTCGCTCTCTCTCTAGTTGTTGTGGTGCGGGCACAGCAGCAGATACAGAGAAGACCACCGAGCTTCTCTCCTCCAACCTCACCATCTTCTCTCTGGAGAGCGGGAGGAACCCTCGTGTCATCATGGGCGTCAACATTCTTCAGGACATGCTGTACAGGTTTGTGCTACGCTCTGTCATTTACTGTTAAACTCACAGCTTGTTTAAAAGCCAACAAAACTTATCATTTTTATATAAATTATCAGGTTTTTTAAAAATGAAATATGTTGGCACTGTAATAAGGAGAAAAGTCTTTTTTCATATGATATGGAAATGTCCAAAACTGCAAGTATTTTGGCAAAAACACCTTTATTTTATCAACAATTATTAAAGAAAAAATCCCTTCTAAGTTATGTATCTTAAATTTTATGGATGATAAAAGATGGCCTTGCTATAAAAAAAGATTGTGTGTGTTGGATTTATGAGTGCCAGAAGAGTTATAGCCACTAACTGGAAGACTATTAACAATATTAACGAGAAATCTTATTAACAAACTTTTGAAACATTATTAAGTTTAGAACAAATGTATAATTCCATAAACACCTCCGGCTACAAAACTTGGAATCAGATTAATGTGCAAATTTACGATCACATGACCAGCCCAGATGATTGACATAGACACTATGGCACATCTGTTTTCTTTCTTTTTTTTCTTTTTTTTTTTTACAACAAACACAACCTTTAATGTATATAGGCATACTAGATCTGCATGTATGTATGTACATATGGTTTGTGCATGAGTATGTGTATGGTCTGGTGCATGTATAAATGTGTATGTTATGGTTATATATGTTTGATTCTTGTGTGTGGTACATGTATAACCAAGTGTCATTGTTACAGTATATGAGAAATGTGATGTGTTGGTAACCTGAGATCAAGTTTTACTCCAGGACTCCAAGATAAGAACAAATGTTACAAACCTCTGAACCATCCTGTTATAATTTACCCTATTTATCTTTTTTTTCCACTTAAATATTCTGTATTTTTCTTCATCTGACCACTATGTGTTAAACTTTGAGCCTTGTAAAGCATCCTTCTCCCTAAACATGAAATCAATTTAAAAAACAAACAAACAAACAAATTCTGGTGTTCATCAGCTTCCTGTGTTTTGACCCCTGTGACCCTCAGGTATCACGGCCAAATCGGTGCCAGCCTTATACTGGGGGGAGTAGACTGCAAAGGGAATCACCTGTACACTGTGGGGCCGTACGGGAGCGTCAACGAGGTGCCTTACGTTGCAATGGGTACGCAACATAATATTCTACAAGCATTGGTGACAATGTTACTGTGGAATCTTTTTTATCATTACTCTTAATTAATGGAGTTTCTGTGATGCTTTTTTCTTACTCAAGTCATTTTTGTGCAAATGCAATATCTGTCTATACCAGATCAGATCAGAAAATGTTCTGTTTTATTTGACATTATATTATGACTTACCATTCTATAATATACCAGATAGATTTGTTAAATATTTTACTTTCCTGCGGATTTGCATTTTATTCACTCTCAAACTAAAACCGTTTCATCCACCTTTACTTTGTGTCCGTGCAGGATCAGGGGATTTGGCCGCTCTTGGGATTCTAGAGGACGGCTTCAAACCCGACCTGGAGGTACAGCACCTGGACGGATCCATAATGGGATAATGTTCATCATTTAGACACGATCACAAAATGATTTCACTTACTTTTGGGAATCTTTAATTAATTATTGCACAGTTGAGAAAACATTCAGTCATCCATTCATGTTGAATTGTGTCTGTTTCCAAGTAGAAAACCTGAAAGTGTGTAGAGACATTTTGCTGCAGATGAGTTTCAGACTGATGCCTCCGTCTCCTCCTTCATGTTCTGTCCGTGTGTCCCTCTCTCCATCGTTTTCCTGATTTCTCTTTACTCTCTCAGCTGGACGAGGCGAAGGAGCTGGTGCGTGTTGCCATCCACGCAGGAATCATGAGTGACCTCGGCTCAGGCAACAACATCGACATCTGTGTCATCACCAGAAAAGGAGTGGACTACATCAGACCCTACCAGGAGTCAGAGTTCAGAGACAGCAGGTAGGCAGCATTCTTTTTTTTTTTTAAAGGAGCAAGAATGTTTTATAGTGTAAACCAACAGTGTGATGGTTGATCTGGCTTCACCAATGCAAAAACTAGGCCTAGACTTTTTTTATCCAGTGTTACAGATTAACTCCATATATATTTAACATCTGTCCATGCATCTTTCCTTTGTTGTCTCCCAGGAAAATGAAATACAAATACCGTCCAGGCACGACTCCGGTCCTGACAGAGAAAGTTGTTTCCTTGAAGCTGGAGGTTGTGCAGGAGACGGTGCAGCAGATGGATACAGCCTGAGCCATGACGCACAGTCACACCACACAAACGTCACAACATTCGACAATAAAAATAAAGAAAGAGATAAAGAGATAAAAAAGAGATAAAGACTTCCTTTTCATTCCTCTGTTATTCTCACATAATTTTAAGTATAAGTAGTGAAACATCTCAAACCCTGGTTTGTTTGTTTTTTTTGTTTTGTTTTATTGTAATTCAATATGTTATTTGTTTATTCTGTCAATCATATATAAACATTCAGACAGTATTGTTACTAGAATACAATATATCCAAAGGCCCCTGATAACTACACATTCTTAGTCTCAAACATCTCTAACACTGTATTAACACTGTCATAGTCTCTGCTTTGCTGCTGTGCTTCACTGTGTGGTGGAATAGTTGCAGGAAGACTGTTTTAGGCCTCAATGAGACAATTGTAACTTATTTTTACAATAAGGCATAAAAACAAACAATGAATAAAACACTTTTTAATGAGATGAAGACGTTGCTGCATTTCCTTTCATGATCTGTTATATTTTTAATAAGTCACTGTAATATATTTATTCCAAACAGCAGCCCTACAGACCAAATAGAGAATTCTGCTTCCTGTTATGTTAATTAATTCTGTTTTACTACATTACTTATGTGCTCATATGCAATAGAGAAAGTATTTTTATTATTAAGATCTTTGCAAACACACCTTGATAATAATACTATTTACCTCAGCTGGCCTCTTCAAACCTGAGTATTGGATTTCCCCTTAGAAACCGGTGACGACACAAATACACTGCTCTCCTATTGGTTCATCTGATTTAGGGCCGTCTTTTTTCTTTAAGGTTATTTTACATCATGTTTTTTATTTTACTTATCAAACTTTTTGACTTCCAAAAAGAGTCTGGATCGGCTAAAGTAGTAGTTGGCCGTTATTTTAGTGTTTCTGACGTTCTGAATCGCTTTTGAGAGAAACGAGCCACATAAAATAGTTTCTGAACTGTTTCACTTTCGAATTCATTGTCATGTACAAGGAAATATCGTTGACGCCTCAGACACCATCGTAACTTTGGAATTTGTAGGCAACAAGGCTGTAGAATATAAATAAAGTATACTTTATCCGCTCTAATACACAATGGCTCTTTTCGACGTGAG
>JAQFJB010000008.1:2351834-2370751 GCA_029874875.1 Naso minor
AGAAACCTGAAGCGTGGCAGCTGACTGGAGAGGAGGGAGTCTTCTGGAGGAGAGACACTGAGGGAAGCTCTGCAGAGGGATGAAGAGTGAAAGAGAGAGACAGAGAGAGTTCTATTGTTATTGTTTTCAATTTGTATTATAATTCCTGTGTGCTCTGCTGGTATTTTTAAATGTGAACTATAATAGCAAAAATATGCCCTGGAGAATAAAAAATAAAAAATGTGGAAAAATAATGGTGTTCTTCCTTCTCTGCAACATACTAATGAAGGTAACTATTGATCAAATCAGAAAAAAATCAAAAATATCCACAAAAAGCAGACCTACAGTCTACAAGCCAACAGCCCACTCCTCTATGATTTCAAAAAATCTGCACATATGAATTTTCTTGTCAGTTACTTTCCTTTCTTATTTTTAACGACTGTACACAGTGTATGAATACGGTCAACATAAGCTCTAAATTTACAGAAACCATTTGGTGTTTCAGCCTCAAGATGTTCTTAATCTGACTTTAACTTTTTGCTTTCCATCAATTTGCATTCAGCAGTGCAAGACAAAGTGTCTCCTGCAGATATTGTCCAAAGAGATGTGTACTGATTTTAGATTAAAAATCCACAGTGCACTCTGCATCCGTCCTGACATCCTGACCACTGCCACAAACAAAAAGTCTTTTCCCTGTTGGAATCCTCACCAGCAAAGTATGAAAGTTCAGGTTTGTTAACCTTTGCTATGAGATTCTGCAGGCTGAATAAAAATCTGTAGGTTATCTCTACACTTAAAATATTAAATTACATCAGGTTACGTGATTCAGGTCAATCTACCTGTTCTCATCAGAGAGCTCCGCCCATAGTTCACATACTTCTTCAGCCACTCAGGACAAATCTGGGTGAGGTAGTTTTTCTCCAGTGCTATATAAGCTCTGTCATGATCCCACTTGTGTTTGGTGATGACAGCCTGTTGTACTGGAGCGATGAATGTCTCTGTTTTCAGGTCAAATGCAATGAAGTCTTCTCCATCATAACCAAACTGATCATAACCATTCACCTCATTTGTCTCATCATCCCACTCACAGCCGTACATGTTCTGGACAATGTGAACACCTGAGAGAGAGAGAGAGAGAGAGAGAGAGAGAGAGAGAGAGAGAGAGAGAGAGAGGTCACAGCTGAGTCATCGATCATCAGTTAAAATCACGTCTTCAGCACAGAGACACACTGATCCACAGACACCAACACAGAGGATCGACACCTCCTGCTGTTATTGGCTCCATGAAACTCCCTCACAGCCAATCAGCATCTGAACAGTTTGGACGTCTGAGACAGCGACAGAGGAGCAGAGGATGCTGGGAAACGGAGTGAGATCCTAACACAGCTCAGATCCTCTTTTTTTTTTGTTTTTTTTTTAAACCACAGAGACAAACTGACTCCACTGAGAGCAACAGTTGATCTGCACTGTTGAAGGTGGTGTGGCTTCATGTGAGCTGCTCACACACACACACACACACACACACACACAGACTAAAGCTCATCCTGGACTGAACGTGACACCCGCTGAGAGCCTGCAGTCAGTGGATCAGTCCAACAACGTCGTCCTCCGGTGACAAACTGCAGACGAGACGCTGCTGAAGCTGCTCTAGAAGCTTCTGCTGACGGAGAGTTTCAGTCCTCCATCAGTCACTAGACTCCACCTGCTCCGCCACGACAGCGTGTCCCGTTCAGCAGCGTGTTACTACAACTGCTCACCATGACGCACACACCATCAGGACCATTATGGAGACTGGGAGGACGTCCGTGTGTCCCGATTGGTCCATCCATCAGCCAATCGTTCAGCACAACCAACAGCTGTTTCCACCTGCAGATGTTGGCGTGATGCTGCTGATGGGATGGACCAACACACTGTGGTCAGTGCGCTCGACTTAATCTAATCTAATCTGGAGTTCTACTTTATATTCAGAGCAGAAATTAATGATTCTTTTTATGATCAATTATATTTGATTAATGATTAACCATCAACTTATTTTAAAAAGTCAGAAAACAGTGAAAAATGTCCATCAAAACTTCACAGAGCCAAAGGGGACATCTTTAAATTTCTGCTTCTATATTATGGGATGGACAGACTGTGTATCAGCACAGTCAAGTTTATATCATCTAATCTGTATTCTGCTACAGATTTTGGGCTCAAACTAATTATTCTTGTCAGTATTGATTATGTAATGACTATTTTTCCATTAATCAATGAATCATTTATGCTGTAAAATGTCAAAGAAATGTTGAAAATGTCCAACACAAGTTCCCAAAGGTGAAATCTTTAAATTGCTTCTTTTGTTCCATCAACACTGAACAGTTTTTAATTTATTATGATATAAAACAGAGAAAAGCAGCAAATTCTCAGATTTGAGAAGCTGGAAGATAATTTATGTCATTTTTGTTTTTAAAAGACTGAAACTATTCGTCAAAATTATTGTCTTTTTTTTCTGGATCAACTAATTGATTAAGTGACTCGTCGCTTCAGCACGATTTATGTTTATTATGACACAGACACAGTGTGGTCAAATAAAGTTAATCTAATCTAATCTGTGTGTGTATTATGGGATGGACACAGTGTGGTCAAATAAAGTTAATCTAATCTAATCTGTGTGTGTATTATGGGATGGACACAGTGTGGTCAGCTCCGTGGAGTCGAGCTGTTTAACGTTTGAACCCTCTGATCTGAAGGACACGTTGATGTTGTCGTCCTGTCAGCTGCTTTATTCAAACTTGCTGCTGCTGCTCTCACATGTGGACCCAGCAGAAGCAGCCTGTGTCCCATCTACAGCCCCGCTCCGTAGTTTGAGAAACCAGGCAGTAATGTTCCTCTGTCAGCTGTGTGCTGTCAAACTGTTGTGATGAACTGGTTCCTGCAGTCCAGTTATTATGGACCAACTCACTGTGAGCAGCTCAGCAGAGTTATTCTGATCTGATCTGGTGGAGCTACAGTGTTCCTGATCTCTGCTGGTTATTATGGGATGGACAGAAACACTGTGTCAGTGTAGTACAGCAGCTTCCAGTCGTCTCAGTCTGAGTCACATTTCTGTGGAGTCTGACTGTGTTTCAGTTCAAAAAACCTCCATCAAAAACTTTGATCTATGTGAATTAAACAGATGTAGATTGTGTGTGTGTGTGTGTGTGTGTGTGTGTGTGTGTGTGTACATCTGTTTACTACAATACAGACAATACAGGATGAAAATATAAACAACATTTTATCAGTAGAAAGTTAAAAAACAAACAAACCTCCAGTTTGGTTGAAGCGCTCCTTCAGAATTCCAATGTTGCCTTTGAAGACCGGCTGGGCACCCAGAAGGTTCCCAGTCTCTCTCTCCCAGTACTGAGGATCTGCTGCCTGGTTCATCCAGTCCTGTTTGGGAACTGCTCTCCTGGTGTTACTGTCATAGTGAACCATCTGAACTTCATCAACCATCCCAACAGCCACAAACTCTGGGAAGTTTGGGACCTGAGAAGATCCAGTGTAGAAATACTTCAGAGAGTGAAGCACTGTAAGAAAAAAAAAAGTGTCATCAGCTCAGTTTTAACACTCAATTTATTTTCTTGCACACATTTAAAAACATCTTTACTACATTCAAAACAACACAATAATCTCTCTTGTGCAGGTAATATATAGAAAAATACATTAACCATAAAAATCTGAAACTTTTAACTTCAGTATTCCTGTTGATGTTGTCTTGAAAAATGTATTCCAAAATAAAACATCAAATGAGTCAAACATTTAGTTAATGTAGTTGTGTTCTTGACTTAAACTGATAGAAAGCAGTTTAGAAAACCAGGCGACATTATTTGTCTTAGTGAAACTAAAGTGAAACTCCTGTTTAGTTTCTAATTTGTGGAGTCATTTATTCTTCAGGATGCTTCATTCGTAGCTTTCACTCATTATCTAAAAGTTTGTGATGTCAAATCACAAACCTCTGACCAAAATATATAAACTGCTTGTGATTCTCATGTTATTGGCTTTATTTAACAGATTAAAGACTTTTCATTTTTAATTACACTTCGTCTCTCATGGTCTCTGTCTTGTTCTATAAACTGCGACCAAAGAAAACTTTTGTTTCTTCTTCTTGAGGTTTTGAATCAAACATGAACTCTGAGAGTCTCTCAAAGATAAAACTCGCAGCACTTTTACTTCAACAGTTTGTAAATGAGCTGTTTTGCTCTTTTCTGTTGTTACAATTTTCAACAAGTAATAAATGATTTCACTTCCGTTGTTGTTGTTGTTGTTGTCAGAGAGTTTGTGGATTTCAAATGTTTGAGTAACAACCAACAAGAAAAAAAATCTGATGCATTTACTTGTGAACTTTGCTCTCATTTAGCTTGATTACTTGGCTCATGAAAAATTATATTTGAATTTAATTCACAATATTTTAATCACCTATATTTTGTTTTAAAGAGGAAATTTCTGTATTTGATGACAGTAACGGGAAAGTGTTCACAGTCAGCACTCTCTTTAAGAAACATCTTTTCATTCATATTTTATTTCTTACAGAATCATTTGTATATTTTCTAATAGTATCACTGATACACTTGATAAAAGCAGATTTTTCCAGCATGAGACTTCTGCCAACATTAGACTGTTCCCTGTTTTTACACAACAGTTTGTAAATCAAATCAAACTTTACAGTTTAAACTTAAGGCTTTAAAAAGTTTCAACTGAGATGATTTTCTGCTCGTTTGTGGGTTTTGAATATTAATTATCGTCCATTTCAGTCGCTCTCTGTCCTCTGCTGTCTGAATGCATCATATTCTGTGTTACGCTGCACTTTAAAAATTCTGCACGGGTCAAAACTAAAAATGTCTCATAAATCTGTCCGGGAATTAATCTCCACCCTAGTAACAGATGAAAAACCCAAACGGAAGTTTTCTAGAGACAAAGACACAAACTGAGCAGAACACAGTCAGAAAACTGACTCGTCAGCGCCCTCTGCTGGACAAACTCTGTTTCTGAATGACCTCAAACCTTGTTTGACATTTATAACCTGCAGATTCTTGTGACTTTTTAGCCGCCATATCAATAGAAAATGTCCGCAATAAGTTCAAACATGAGATATTTATCGATCTATCGATATTTAACAACTTTCTATTGTACAGGCAGGAAATGTTCGAAAAAAAAAGTTTTCTAGAGTTATTGATTCTCGACGGAGCCGCTTCAGTTCTCAAAATACTATGAAATAAAAAATACAAGCAGGTCAAATAATAAACAATGAGACGATGTGAACTTCATATTTATGTTCATTAGACTAGATCATCACTGATCATGTGTTTGTTCTTCTGTGTGTAAATAATTTGTGTCAACAACTGAGCTGAACTGCAGAGACACAAACCGAGACTGAGAGAAGAAAAGTCTATTGATGCGCGATACACTGAAAAAGCAAAACAAGTTATAATAGACTTAATAAATTAACAACCAGCCATTATATTTTTTTTTCATTATTTTTTGTGTGTGTAAGTGTGTTGTGTATGTGCATAAGAGTGGACCATTTTTGAGTCTATAATAAAGATTACATATATTAAATGTTCTTGAAATTAAAGACGTGACGTTAAATTAACGAATGCATCATTTAAACACAGTTTTCAATAAGAAACGTTGTTTTATCGCCTTGTTTCCATGTTTTTTCCTCGTTTATTTATGTTGACCTGTTTTGTGCTTCGTTGTTCTGCGGCCATTTTAACATTAACATCGATCGTTACGATCCCGGAAAACTTTCACACCAAGAAAAACACATTTCTGCCCCTTTTCTGAAATACAACAACTACAGACTCTCCAGACTCACACAGACAGAATTTAGAAAACTGACGTGAACTTTCACACGATGTCAAAGTTTAAATTCATATTTACAATAAAAACGAGACTTTTCTCTTTTAAAATTAACTTGAAAAAAAATCTGAACTCACCTGCCGCCGCCTCATGTAGGAAAATTCCCAGGAGAAACACGAACACACAGATCTTCATTGTGATCTGTTGGTTCTGTTACTAACGACTGAAATGTTAATTTGTCAGACAAACTTCGTCCTTCTTCTTCGAGCTCCGACGCTGAAATGAGGAGACGTGAGGATCTGAGCCAATGGGAATTTAGACCGAGCGTCGACGTCACTGAAACGTCGACCCTTGAGCCAATGAGAATTTAGATCAGCGTCGACGTCACTTGTAACTCGGTAGAACTGAGCCGCTGAGGTTATGAACGAAAGTGAAAGTTAAATGAGCTCTATGCGGACACACGCGGGGCTTCACTCAGAGTCTCTGCTGTGTTCCTGTGTGAGAGGAGAACTGAACCTCCTGCTGCTCACATCCCGCCTCGTGCTTTCCACCTTAACGTGACGTCACGTGCTCATTAGGTCAGATACTGTGCTGTGTGTTTGTGTGGATGCAGCTGTGTCTTATTGTTCTTTGCTTTGTGTGGCAGCTTTGACATTATAAACAGTTCTGATCAAAATATCAACAACAAACAACAAATCAAAATGTGGTTTTATTTGTGTTTTAGTGAGTAAATGTGATGAAGAGCTCCCCCCAGTGGTTCAGGCCTGCAGCTGACGTGCAGCAGATAATAACAGACTTCATATCTGTTATTCTAAACACATCTTTATGCAATCAGATCAGTTGATTATTATATTTATATGATGTTTTTGTGAGACTCATCAAGTTATTTAATGTGTGTGTTAGTGTGCGTCAGCAGAGTCTTCCTCTCTGTTCTGGGCACAAACGAGGCCTTTTATCAGGACAGAGAGTCAAATAAAACACAAGAGAGTTTCCATGAAACGATGTTCAGCCTCAGTGTTTTACTCTGACATGAAAACATGACTGACAGAAGTAAAAGCAAAGCAGAAAGAGAGTCAGAGAGTTTCTCCAAGACAAACATCAGCTCAGCTCTGTTCTTCAGGCTCAAAGCCTCTGAAGTGATGAAGAGCTGTGGACGCTGAAAACTGCCTGAAGAGGAGAAACGTGACGCCGCTGATGATGTTTGAACACCTGATGCTGTTTCTCAGTTTGCTTTGGCTCCGTTTCTGCTTCAAGCCTCATTTGTTGTTTCTGAAGCTCTTTATGAAACTTCACATGTTTAAATTAAACCTGATGTTTTGTTCTCACGTCTTCACATGAAACATTTTCATTCATGATTATCACACAAACAAAGAAAAACATGTTTCACAGCTTTTATGTTGACAGTTTGGTCCTCAGACTCTTGGCTGATCAATACCAGAGTTGATCAATGTGTTTACTGGAACAGAGATGTGGACAGTTTGACAGCGCCCCCCTGTGGACAAATTATGTATCTGACTTAGAGCCGCTAGTGGTCGACCACCTGAGGATGCTGCCGAACTTTCTGTTAATGTCAAAGTGTTAAGAAGAAAAAAGATTTAGAAAAGTATTTAAAGTATTTTTTAAAATTCAGAGAAAAAACATATTGGTGACGTTAAAGAGCCTCACTGCTCCTAAAACATCAACATTTCTTGAACAAAGCTGAATTTGTGAATTTATTTTATGTTCACATAAACAGATAAACAGATTACTCTGAAGTGGATTTCTGGAGAACTTAATTTATGAATAAAACCTTCATCTGTTAAGTTTTAGAAAAAATGGGGATGTCTTTTTTTTTTTTTTCAGCTGAACTCGTCCGGCCACAGTGATAATCGGTCCAATGATGCATCAAATCTTGTCGCGCACTTGTAACTTATCACTCATCACACTGATCCACAGCAACACTTAAATCATTTATCTTTGTGTGCATTAGTTTAATAACTAAAGCACACGTTTAAAAAAGGCATAAATGTCTCTTTACCTGATGAGGAATTAATTTTATTTGCAGACAACTAACAAGTCAGCAGTATAATCTGTTTTTTTCATTGTCTGTCTTAGTACTTTGTTGTTTTAACTGTTCTTTTTAGTTTTGTATGTTGTTGATTGTTTTTGTTGTTGTCAAATTATTTGTGATCTGAGTTCGGCTGTGAATGACTGAAGGTTGAACTTTGAAAGGCACCAGAGGTGAAACCGACTTTGAAGAGCCGTGAAAACAAGTTGTGCGTCCTGCTGAACGATGCAGCGTTGATGCAGAATCTGCAGCCAGAGGAAAGAAAATCTGTCAGCCATCGGACTGAACTAGAGCTTCATTACTCACATGTGGTCGGCTCTTGTGTTTTTCACAGCTTTGCCTTGTACACATCACACACAGCTCGCTTGTAGTTTCTTAACGTCAGTGAAACTGAACGGTCCGATTTTCATGAATTCAGTCTTTCTGTTCGACTCTCACAGCACTGTGACAGTTTCTGAAGATACTGAGGGACAGTTACACACCACTCTGTTTAGAAAGAGCACCTGGAGTAATACTGTCCTCCAGGGTTGGACAGTAATGCATTACTGTCATTTTATTACTTCCTCCAGTAACTAGTAAAGTAAGGGATTACAACTGCCAAAACAGTAATTACATTACAGTTACTGATCCAAGTAACTCAGTAGTTACTGCGTTACGACTGGCGACACTCTGATCTCTGACAGAAATATTTGTCCTCAGATATTTTATGAAAGTTTTATAAAGTGGATTAAGTTTTGGCAGCTGGTGAAACAGGTTGTGCTTAACTTTTATAGGAAGTCGCTAAAAATTAACTAATTACATTAGATAGTAATCAGTAATCAGTCTAAAGAATAATAAGTTTTTAGTGACTGTTTCATAAATCTTGCGGTGACTCTTTTCATCCCCGTCACTTCAAAGACAAAATTCCATTTGGTTCATTTCGGTGCAGATTTTGTCCAGCAGACTGAGTCCATGTCTCACACGTTCTTACGCTCAGATACAAACTCAGGCTGATTCAACAGGCCTTGGAGCAGCAAACCCTCCGTCAGGAAAACACCACATGCAAATCAGTTCCTCCGTCTCGCCCATTTACTGTAAATACTTACAGCACATGTGCACCACAGATTCAGCACATCGTCAGGAGTAACTGGACCATTACTGAGTAATCCTCTGTAGACTGAAGTCTTCCCTGAACCTCCTGTTGTTCCTCTCAGACGTGCACCTGCTCCTAGTGACAGACGAATGCCTTCACATCGTCCAGCAGACAAAAAGAAACTGAACCAGCTGTAACGTGTAAATGTGTGTATGATCCTCACTGTGAGAATGTTGCACAGACTAAATGTTTTGTTGATACTCACACTAAAAGATTTCATTTATTGCAACGCCACTTTTGTCCTGCACTGTTTGTCTCGTCCGTGTGAAGAGGGTTTTTTCTCCATCGCCTGGCTGAGCGTGAATCCGTCATCAGAATCAGGAATCAGGATCACCGCGGTGCCAAACACTTCAGTGAGTCTCACGGTGCCAAAGACTCCTCAGTGCGCGTAGAGGGCACTGAACACGTCAAACCTTTGTTTAGAGGAGCGACAGAATCAAGAAGGTCAGTCAAAGGGGAGCTTTCTGGATCCATGGACTGGATGCATTCACACATCCTGGTTTGTAGGAGGATTTCGATTTGTCATGTTTTCTGTGAAAGGCTGCTTCTGTCTCACATTCTCACAGACCTGTACCAGGACTTTGTTATCTTTTGTGTGTATTCTGCACATGTGGGATTTGTTTTTTTAATTTTTATTTTATCTGTGTGTAATGTGTTGTTTACGTGTGTGTATATCTTCCCTTTTTGACCAGTTTTCTGTGCACATTTGGTGCTGGTTGTTTTCCAGCTTGCTCCACCTGTCTCGTCTCTCTCTGCTTCATGGAGTTGATGTGTGAGGACAAACCATAATTTCTGATTTACAGGCTTTGTTGAATACTTTCACTTGTCGTCTCTTCACTGGTTCATGCGTCTGCCGACTGTTGGCCATATTTCAAATATCGGGGGGGCCACGCCACAACTGTTTGACTGTCAGCCCTGATGAAGACCTCAGAGGTCAGAACATGCCGGCTTTTTGAATGATGGAGCTGTAAAGGCTTTTGAAGTATTTTCTTCCTCATTGTCACATTTTTAATGCACAGAGCGTCTGACCTCCTTTTTGTGTGGTTGTTATTTAATGTTGTTTTGACATTTTGATGTGGAATAAACAAAATACAACTCACGAGCTGCAGTGTTGTTTACTCCTAGATTTAAAGTAAGATGAGCAGAGGTGGAAAGTAACTGATTACATTTACTCACATTACTGTAATTGAGTAGTTTATTTGTGTACTTGTACTTTTTAACTAGTTTTTAACATCTGTGATTCACTTTACTGAAGTAGGTTTTGTTTGAAGTTTTGTTCTTCACTACATTTCAAATCACATCCGTCACTGGGTAAAACAAAAGCTGAAACAAAAAGTTTCTCCAAGTTTTCGATGGACTGGTGCTGCGACTGCGTGCCAGTAACGGTCCGTCTGATTGGCTCCAGCTGACTACCTGCAGCGCCACAAGGTGAACAACAGTCAGTCACACACACAGACAGCAAAGAGGCATTTTTGTCCAGACATGGAGCAGGATGGAGATGGAGAGATGATATTACAACATCCCACGACCCCCAAAAAAGTAAGTTTTAAGCAAGTTTTACTTCTACTTAAGTAAAATTTTATCAAGGCAGCAGTACTTCTACTTAAGTAGATTTTTTTTGTTCTCTTTCAGCCCTGAAGATGAGAGAGACAGAGATGAATGGTCACATGGGAAACAGAGTCAGTGTGTGTAAACTGAGGAAAAACAGTGATGTGAAGGGGGCGTGGCCTGTGTGTACAAAAAATATTAACCACAGATTCTGTGACCTCTGTCCTTTTCCTCTTCATGCTCCAACTTTTACGGGTCATTTTCTTTAAGGCTCTGAAAACAGTGAACACGCAGGCAACATTCATAGAGCTGTTAGACAAAAAAACACTGAGTGGATTTCTAAAAAGAGTCAGACTTCTGCAACATGAAGAGCTTTACTGAGCAGCAGAAGAAAACAAAGAATGCACCAGAATGTCACATTTCATATGAACAACATCCAAGTGATATTTTTCACTGCTGCTCTGTTTACGTCTGCACAAACACGACCAAAAGAAGTCGTTCCACGTCTCTAAATTAATGTCTTCATTTTAAAACAGGAAACAACTTTTTATCCAACAAAAGCTAAAAAACATTTGAATGGAAATATTCAGCATCCTTTTTTAAAAACTTTGATCAATTTTGATTCATCAGCTAAAATTATATTTGGTCTGGAAGATTCTCCCAGTCTTTCTTTTGTAAACCAGAACAACTTTTTTTTAGCGTGTTTCCTGTGTGCAACTTTTAAATGAATAAATACAGCACGAACAGAGGAAGGTGATATGGATACAGTCATACCACAATTAACATCAATTTGTTTACTTAAGATAACCAGACTCAAATATTTATTTATCTATGGAATTAAAGACCTGACAAGTATTTGTCGTCACACTCTGTAAATGCAACTTTACCATCAAGAGAACCTATTACTGACTTTCCCAGCTCGCACCACAGCCAGAGATATCAGGATATAAACAACAAGACCTCAACAGAACCTGACAACCTCCGACAGTTTCTGTTATCTTACATTATAAATTTAATGTATCCGCTTCTGCACTTAATTTTTACTCAGACACAACTCATGCAGCCATTATTCAGGTACTGTATCAATTATTTCAAGTCTATAATAGAAAAACCACATTTGAAAGCTCCAGTTATGAATCACAGGATTTCATCGATGTTAACAAAGACTTTGTGAAGCACCTGAGAGAGCTGCTGCATGATCAGAAAAAAAAAATCTACATAGAGACAAAACCAGCAGAGGGGAAGTCAACAAATTTTATTGTTTTTGTCTTCTGACCATTAATAAGCATTTAAAACAGAAAGACAAACCTCAATTCATTCTAGGTTTCCCACAATGCATCACATGACCAAAACTAAAGTAATTGAAGGAAGATGTCAGTAATGTTGACTAACATTATGCAAATCTACACAGTTTTTCCTTTCGGCTCAGTTAGGGTTTCTTCAAACAGTACAAAAATGTCCATCAGTGCTATTTTTAGATGACAATGAGGAAAATGTCACTAAACAAACTGCAGTTTAGACAATGTCACTCATCCACGTTGAACAATTCACTTGTATCCTTTACATGAATAACATTTTCAAAACCAACATTCATGTGATTGTAGCTGCAGTCACAGACGTGTATGTACAGTTTGTATGTGTGTGGAATCACAAAAATACCCCCAAAAACAAAGGCCAAAGGATTTTACTGAAAAGCAAAACAAAAGCACAAAAGGAATTAAATCAACTTCATCTGACAGTCGTCCACTGAACACAACAACTGACTTGTAGTTTGTTTTCTGTTCTTGATTTTAGTTTGTAGTCTGTAACTGAGGATCTACTGCCTGTCTCGGCCAGGACCCTCTTGTAAAAGATGTGTGTGTGTGTGTGTGTGTGTGTGTGTTTTCAAATTTCAATGAGACTTTTCTGGTTAAATAATAAATCAAATTTAGATTACTGCTGTTTCGTATGTGTTCTACAAAACTGTAAGAAAAAATGTTTCTTGAGTCAACAACACTTCAGGAAACAAGACCTCTCTCAGCGCTACGAGTAGTTTCAAACAATCCACAGCCTTTTCAGAATCTCAGCAGAAAATCAAAATGTGTTTCAGAACTGACCAAAATAAAAATCTTAATAACACAAAACAAACTGAGTCATTAGGAAAATCCTCATTAGGCCTGTTTGGAATCAAAAGAGTCTTTTGCAGTTTGCAATGTTGCAATGAAATGTTTCTGCCATGCAAAATTTGTCCATGAATCTAAAGAGACAAAAAGAAAAAAGAAAATAAAAATTTATATTTTATCATGTTTAGCAAGTTCAGTTCCACAAAACCATCACTGGTGAATTTCTATCTTTACTGAAAAAAGGGAGACAAAACGTTCCTTGTCCCTCAAAAAATGACAGGAAGTAAATTCAGAAAGATTTCAAAAAGATCATTTCACTGAAGTTTACAACATCAAACAACCCTTTCAGAAAACAAACTAACATTTCAAAAAATAATGTTTTAAAACAGAAACAGGATGAATAATATATATTTTTAAAAAGTAACAAAGACCAGATTAATTCAGGGCCTGAACATGGTCACATTTTACCGACAGTTGTAGAAGATGGAGGCGATCTCTAACGGTGAGAAGTCAAAAACAGACTGTTAAGAGTTTTGAAATGTGTCTTGTGTTTCTGTTTAAGCCATTTTGTGTCACTAACAGCACAGTTGTCAGAAAAGTAGCTGGTTTGGTTGACGACGAACTTTTGGGTGAGTTTCAATGTAACGTCCTCTCAGGATGAATCGTTTGGTGATTTTCTGACTGTTCATTTATCACGTCACCACCATAATCAAACCTTCAACTCTATAAAGGACATTTCCATCAGCCTCAGCTGAACACTGTGTGTAGTGGTAATTATTTAGTTACTATAAAATGTAATTACTGTATAAACTCCTCAAGATATGTCATCTCATTTACAAAAGGTGCTTTTAGACACAAAAACATGCAGAACCATATTACTGTACTTCAACAAAAAGAAATAGTAATATTAATAAATTTAAAAAAATATGAATGACATTAAATAATCAGCATAACTTCTCAACTGAGTCTCATCTCAACTCTCTCTGAATATGATGCAAGTCTTCTGTTGTCTATTTTGATTTTAGTTTTCAAAAGGATCTTGACAAATTCTTTTCTTGATTTGGATCAATGAAATACTACAGAGAACTTCTGCATTCCTACATATGAACCTAAACTTTACATGATCTATCAACATTACATTCAAATATGTTTGTTTGGTTGTTGTTCTTTATGTTGTGCTGACTAACTTTAGTATTGTTCTTCATTCTCTTATGGTTTATTGTGGTAAGTTGTGGTTTGTGTTAACCAAACATCCTGTTCAGGTCTGACACCGCACGGCTCCAAATGAAGACTGTTGTTCATCTCATTATTTTGTCCTGTAGTGATTAACTGAACTGATGCTTTATGTTGTTTATGGATATAAAGTGTTTGGAACAAAATTCATGACAGTGAGGCAGTATTTCACCGGAGAGAAGACAAACCAAAACATGTTCAGCCATGACGTGTGGTTGATGTGATGTGTGATGTTTAATATTCATGTTTTTTTGGTTCTATATTCAGTGGAAGAAACATTTTAGATACATCACCTGATCTGCTGGGTGACTCATTACATGTGACCAAAAAAACGTACTGGGTGTGTCAAACCTTTGCAGATGTGTAAAAATCTGCCAAATTACACATTTTATCATCATGACATCAACAGCTAAATGATGTAAAGTTGGCAAAAGAAAGGAATGGCTGACGTTGGTTCCTCTTGTTCTCTTGGCTCCAGGAAATCACCTCCCACCACTGGTGTGACTAAGAAGTCACTGGGAGTCCAGTCGCTCCAGTCAGGTCACTTTAATGGTAAACTTGGCTTAACAAAGTGTACAGGATGCCTTTGGGTCCACTCCTGATATCAATCAAGCAGGCAGCCACCATGAAAGGAACCATTATACATCTTTATGGCATCTTTACAGGTAATTAACATGAATGAAACTATATACATATGAGAGTGTGAGTAACTATAATACAATGGACGCACACAGCTGGTGATACAAGGCATGTACACACACATTTACACTTAACAGACTCAAACACTCGAATTTAGTCAAACTCGACCGTCTGCGCCAAGAGCTGGAACATACCACTCTGGAATGGAGGGGTGGAATAGTCCAAGTGGTACTGGCCTGTGTAACAGTTGGTGAGTGTATCGTTTTGTTTGAGGTGTGTGAGGTATGGCACATCACATCAGTTCTAAAAATAGAGAGTAGATATATGAAGGAGCAGCAGAACAAGACAATTTGTTGACATTTGCAGTGTCATCAGTTGCCAGGCAGATTTCAGTGCAACAGGTTGTTTGAAAAAAAAAAAAAAAGTATTTTGTTTTTTTTTAATGATGGGATTGTTGCCTCCCATGATGTGCAAAGTAGCCTTTAAATTTAGCTTTTAGACTTCTTTCTCCTTTTATCTCGTCAGCAACAAAACCAAAGAAAGAAACATGGCAAACGTTTTGGTTTTGTAAAAATGTCTCAAACCCAACAATCTTTTTCTTTTTTTTTGGTCATGTGAAAAGTCAAATCCCTTCTCCTGTTACCTCTTGCCTAAAGACCCACAGGTTTGTCCAAATCATTTTATCCTTCCTGCTCTTCAGGTTCACGTCTACAGGTCGGAACACTTAGTGTCTGTGACGAAAGTGAAAACTGAGGAAACATTCATATGATTGTGGCTACAGTCAGAAAATCCCTCTGAGGAAACACAGGAGGCAGAAATTTGGAACATTTTGGACTTTATTGAAATCAAAACAGTGCAAAAGTCATGAAAAAGCAGATTTTCTTCATTTAACATTTATCTACTTCACCCAACACAACAATTTAATTTAAGTGTCACTGTTCAAGGAAGAAAATGTTATTTGTCTCCATGCTGAGAAACTCTTAACATCCCACACATCGTTCAGAAAACAAACAAGAATTTAAAAAATATTTTAAAACAGAGCAAAGGATGGATCATATGAAGCCAAAAACAACAACAAACTCCAGATTAATTCAGAAAAAAACTCAGACATAATTATTTGCTTTGGCCAGATCGTAGCAAAAACAAAATCTTTCTATTTCAAAGAAATTTACAAGCACTATTTACACAGTCAAAAAACAAATTTGTACTGATTGCATTTTGTTTGTGTTTTTGTGGGTGGAAAACATCCTCATCATCCAACCTCATCAATCTCATTCTCATCAGTCTCATTTCTTGTTGTGATAAATATCATGAGATCCTAAACTTCATGGACATTTAATGAGGAAAGTTTTCAGACTGGAAGCTGTAACCAGATGGAAACATCTCCCACAAATGATGTAAAAATCCAAATAATTCACCACACTGATAATAAACTCCATACATTCTCTGTCTCAGTGCACACTGGGTGAGAGGAGGATTAACAGTATTTCTCTCCAAGAAAAACACAAATACACAATTATTCACACTGACGCCTACATGCATGTAACAAGTCCAATTTATGTAGCATGTTTTCTGGTAATTTGCAGTTTTGCACCCAATGATCTAAAACAACCAAAGAACCAAAGAATGTTTTTCTCTGAGTGAAAAGTAAAGAAAACTCTTCAGTGGTTGACAAATATGTTACCTTAAGGAAATGATCATCAAATCATCAGAGCCAAGAGTACACATACTGTATGAATATATGGAATATATGTGTTACCAATATTTATTTGACCGGAAAAACCAAATGAATGAAACTGTAATAAGGCGCATTTTTTTAACATGAACACACAAATCTTAATGTTTCTGAGTTTGTAATATGTGTGAGTGCTGGAATGTTTTTAATTTTGAAAACTGAATTCTCTTCAGCTATGAAAAAATATGAAGCAACTTCATTTAATTTACCAGCATTCCTATTTTGTTAAAGAACTAAATGGTCAAATGATGTAATGCCACCATTTATGTTAAATCATGTTTGTGAAATATTTTCCACTTATCTTTCAAATTTGTTTTCTTTGTATTTTAATCAATAAGCTTTTAGTGAAAGATTCCCGACCCTGAAACCATCAGTTTATGTTATGATGAATAAAAAATGATCCCAGTTTGTGATGAAGAACGTGGCGGCACTGCTGCTTGTTCCAGAGAGAAAATCCATCCATAAACCTGAACAAATAGAAGACAACATATTAAACAGAAAGCAAACATATTTACAATATCATTAAGACATCAAATATTCATGATTTGGTCTTTGAACTGTGAACATTTTCAACAAGTTTTTACTTTCTATGCCTCTGAAGTGACGTCATTTGTTTTAACTCGGCTGAACAGTTTAACTGCTGTCTGTTTTTCTGAAGGTTCACACTTTGAGTTTTTAAGAACACTTGATCTGACCTGCAGATGTGTTTCTGAAAGCATTTGTGCCTTTTTCTAATAATCCCGATCAATACCATTCACAGCAGCTTCACCTTTGATGTGGAAAAGTCAAGTCAACTTTATTTATAGAGACGTAACATCAGTTTTCTCAAGAAACTTTATACAGACCACAATCTTTAATTCATTAGTCCCATCAACTGAAAAGGGTTCAAAACCAACTGAAAATCAAAGATCTGATTTGAAGTGTCACGGACGTTTCACAATAAACAAGATAAACAGTCACAGAAAAATCTTGTACACGAGACGTTTCTGTGAATTTAGTGAAGCTTTGAATAAAAACAAGTCTGAAAGGTTTATGTCTCATAAGAAGCAACTCACTGTGTTCAGTTGGTGTGTTTGTCTTTAAAACTGTGGATTGAGCTTCTCAGAGGCCTCAGAGCTGTTGTCAGGGTCCTGGCAGTTGGCTGAGCAAAAAAAAAAACAAATACAAGAAATTTAGTTTTCACAGACATCAAAATCTCCTTTTGTCAAAAGTTAAAAATGCTCTTAACACATTTTTAAAACAGTGCGACTCCTCTCTTTACCTGCGAGCCACTGACGACTATAAAGTGTTTGTTGATTAAAAAATGTCTGTTAGTGTTGAAGGGACATTGATGGATTTGAGTGAATTACCAGCAACAGCTAAAAATACAATAAAACTGAATTTTCTTAACTTAGAAACAAAATACATAAAGAAGAGAAGCAACGTGATGAAATATCAACACAAACATTCTAATTCTTTTGTCATTTCATTATGTTGTTCTGAGGGTCACAGCGCTCACTGATGGCTGAAACTGATTTTTGACAAACTAAATTTAAAAATACTGAAAGTAGAGACAGAGTGTCTGTTTGTGTCTCTCACGTTTCTTCTTCTTTTTAGCCATGACTGCAGCAATGATCCCTGCAGCGACGACAACGAGGGCAAGAACCACCACCACAGCGATGATGACAGCAGTCATGTCAGTCGGCTTCTCTGTGGAGCAGAAAACAAAAAAAGTCACAACCTGAACAGACGAAGCAGCTCAGAGGAGAGAACATCCATTTGACAACCAGATCACAGTCCTGTTTATGTTTACTCTATGTTTGTTTGTCTCACTGCTGTTTTGAATTTCAGTTTCAATCTCTACTTGTCTGAGCACAATAACTGCATCTGTGTTTGTTTGTCCTTGTTCAGCGTTGTTGTCTTTATTTAGCTGTTTGTCTTTGTTGGTTTACATCCCATATGTTTGTTTTTGGTAAATAAGAACTTCTGACAATCACATTCAAACTCTTTTTAAATTGGTTTGAAACAAAGATTTTTATAGATATTTTTTAAGAAATTAAAAATAAGAAAATATAAAAAATTCAAAACTAAAATAAATGACTGACGGGGAAAAACTCTGAATTTCTCAAAATACAAATTGAAACAAAAAAGAAACCAAAAGCTTTGTAATACTGTGTGTTGTATGTTTTAATACGGACATTTCTCTGCATTAATCGAAGCTGAGTAAACAGGAACCATTAAAAACTCATAGTTGGTAACAATAATTCATGTGAAGCCTTTGAAAACGTGAATCAAGAAAAATAATTTATGTATTTGCTGATTCCCCTGTCAGGGATCAGAGGACGTGCATTGACTTAAAATTATTCTGAGCCTAAAATTAAATATTGACAATAAAAATTATAAAGAAAAAAAGAAACAAAATTTCTCAACCAACACAGATAAAAAATTCATGAACTTCAGGACAACTGCAGTAAAATGAATGTGTTTCTAACCTCCACTTCTAATCTCAGTCTTACCCCTGTTGGTCAGGATCACATTTTTGTCCAGTTTGGTGACTTTGTCCTCCTTCACACCAGAGAGCTGAAACACACAGTCGTACCTCCTCCAGTCTTCAGGGGCGACTGATGAGATTTTCAGGTCAACACTCTTCTGGAAGGTTCCATCATGGTTGGGGAGGATCTCTCCGTGGTCCACGTCCTCATGAAG
>JAQFJB010000008.1:2376763-2387166 GCA_029874875.1 Naso minor
GGTATATGTTTACAGTACTGTTTACAGTCAAACGTTTTCATGCACTGTAGGCTCAATTTTTCAAATATCAAAAATCCAAGGAACAAGTTTTGTAGAGGACAGTCTGACGATGCTCTCCAGCAAGTTTGGTGACAATTGAGCAAAATTTGTTGGAGAAGATACATTTTATAAGTTTTACAGTTTTTGAAAAAACAGAGTGATGGATTTCATAATTTGTAATGAGTCTAAGTGGACAAAAGTTTCAGCAGTATCTGAGCTACATTGTGGTGAAGTTTCAAAACTGTAGCATGTTCTGTTGCTTTGGTAGGAATTTTTAAAGCTTTTAAATTTAAACGTTTATTGGGGGCACATGTCCTTGGAGTTGAGTAAATGTGGCATGGAGTTTTTGCCCATGGGAAGTATGATTTCCTCGGAAGAAGAAGAAGAAAGAAGAAAGAAGAAGAATTCTTTAGATTACAATAGGGTCCCTAAAAATGGCGCTCAGCGTCGGTTCCGCGTGAACGCGACATCGACCGACGCAGTGACGTTGAACTTTGACATCAGATAAAATTATAGAGACAAAACATTTAAGTAACTCTTACCTGCTGAAGCGCTGTGGCAGATGAAGAGAAGTAGAATAACTTCCCTCATTTTGGTTCAAAAAGACATTTTACGTGTTATTTTAAGTTTCCCGATCTGACTCCGAACTCCTCAGACAGCTTCGATGAAGGTGGTCGAGATCAACGTGAGCAAAATGTCCAGCCAGTCAGAAATCAACATCGGTGGCGCGTCATGAATAACCGGGTGAATTAACGGCAGAGAGGATGTTGGTGGAAAGTGAAACTTTTCAACCAGCAGAATGATAAAATGGACAAAAACACGAGAGAACAACAAGCGAAGTTCATGCAAAAAAAAATTCAAACCACAGTTGATGCAGTCAAAGTTTAACAGGTTTTTATGCTGCGACTTAAAACTGTATCATGGACTGATTTAAAAAACAAACTCAGAATCACAACCAGTCTGCAGCTGGACAGAGGGACACTTACACACTGACAATCAGTTCAGTTTGTGTCTTTATTTCAGTTTCCTATGAGGCATTACATGTTATATTGACATGTATGAAAAGTGCTATACAAATAACGCCTGATTGATTGATTGATTGATTGATTGATTGATTGATTGACTAACTGATTGATTGAATCCTGTAAGTGAAAGTATTTTTAGGAAAATGTTTTATCAGTAAATGGACTTCTTCACTCTGTGGTTGATATTCATGTGTGACGACGTAAGTTTGTTCAAACTGATGCATCTGTGAGATTCACTGTTTCATTTCAGCTGCTTCATTAATTTAGATTCAAACATCACAGTTCAGTTTTTGTTCTCAGCCTGGTGGTCAGTCTCTCTACAGAGGGTCACACAATGAATCTGATCAGCTGCTGGATGATTAGTTGGTCAAGGGAAAAGTGATAAAGTGACACAGAAAATGTCTGCTGTCAGTTTGTGCTGTAAATAGGATTTTGTTTAGATTTTTTTTTTTTTAAGTTTAGACTTTTAAGAAAAGGTGAAGGACAATTAGACTGTTTTTTTGTAAGAGGTCACATGTCCAACAGGTTCTGAACCTCTGCTTCACTCTTTAACAATGTGCTGTAGTTTATGAGCTTACAGGCCTTTATGGAAAATATTAAACTGGAATGTAAAGCAGTCAAACAAATGTAGTAGATTAAAAAATACAATATTCCCACATATGAGAAGACCATAAAATAGAAATACAGAAGTAATGAACAAGCAGGTCTGTACATCAAAACTACAAAACCTGAGAACATCACCACCGCTCGACGGCCACAGGAAGTTGATTAAGGAGAGAAAAGCTGGTGAAACACCACTTAGACTATAATTACTTATCACTGCTGACTCTGGCAAAATCAGTATCCTCATCCTCCTCGACCTCTCTGCTGCTCTCGACACTGTTTGCCACACCATCCTCTTCAAACGCCTTTCTGACCTCCTTGGCATCTCCGGCTCTACTCTGACATGGTTTCAATCATACCTTGCAGACAGAACTCAGTTTATCACCCTCCATGGCTCCTCCTCCCCCCCTGCCCCAGTCAACCACGGTGTCCCTCAAGGCTCCGTGCTTGGTCCCACTCTCTTTACCATCTTCCTGCTCCCCCTTGGTCAGATCATACGCCACCACGGTCTCAATTTCCACTGCTACGCTGATGATACCCAGCTTTATCTCAGCACCTCACCATCCTCTCAGCTCCCCCCACAGTCTCTGGTCAATTGTCTCCATGACATAACAACCTGGATGACAACCAACCTACTCAAACTCAGTAGCAATAAGACTGAGCTCATGGTTGTGGCCCCCAAGCCACTGCTCCAGAAGGTTGGAGATCTCCTCGTCAGTGTGGATGGCTGTTCCGTCAGACCAGCTTCTGAGGTCCGCAACCTGGGAGTCATCTTTGACCCCACCCTCTCCTTTCAGTCCCACAGCAAATTCATCACCAAATCCGCTTTCCACCACCTCAGAAACATTTCCCGTCTTCGTCCCTCGCTGTCGGACTCTGTAGCAGAGACACTCATCCACGCATTCATCACATCCCGGCTAGACTACTGTAATGGAGTCCTGTCTGGGGTTCCTAGTGAAGCCCTGAACAGTTTCCAGTATGTGCAGAACTCAACGGCTAGGGTTCTCACGCACACTAAACCTTGGCATCACATCACCCCCACCCTCCTCCACCTCCACTGGCTCCTGGTCAAGTTTCGCATTCATTACAAACTCCTCTTACTCACCTACAAGTCCCTTCATGCACTCGTTCCCCAATACCTGGTTGATCTCCTCCATCAATACACTCCATCCCGGAACCTGCGGTCGTCTGATGCTGGTCTACTCTCCATCCCTCATACCAGACTCAAAACCTTCGGGGACAGAGCCTTCAGTGTGGCTGCCCCCACCCTCTGGAACTCTCTCCCCACCGAAATCCGTAACTCTCCGACTCTGGACAGTTTCAAGTCACACCTCCAAACTCATCTTTTCTCCCTGGCTTTTCCTCTTTAAGTGTTTATCTTAGGTTCCCTCCTGTATTGTTTTGTTTTGTTGTTGTTGGTTTTTGTTTGTTGTTACCTTTGTAAAGCAACCTTGGGTTCCACGAAAGGCACTATATAAATCTAGTTATTATTATCATTATTAATAATTAACACCAAAAGATATTTTTTTAAAAATTTAATAGCTTGCTTTGAATTTTTTTCACCGTTTGAGGAAATGAGAAAATAATTCACACAAAATATAAGTGATTAAGGCATGAAAAATACAAAACAACATTTGTAAAGAATGAAAACTAAAATAAAACATACAACCTCAGATTAAATGCTTCTCATAATTAAAATGATTTATATTAAAGAAGTTCATGTTGACTTTAGATAATGAGCATCATCAGTTCTCTAACTTCTGTTTTCAACCAACAGCTACAGTCAAAAAAATAAATGTGGCATTTTACAGTCCAGCAGCAGCGGGTGTGCCGTCTGTATTGTCAGTGCAGCTTTCTTAGTCTGCATTAAACCTGTCAGGACATTACAGGGAACTATTGTGTGTCTAAAATTGTGTATTGTGTGGCATTGTACAGATGATTTTCTGCCTGTGTGATACAATATTTCCTGCTATTATTATTTCTGTGTGTTATAGTTTTGTTTTATGTGTGAGATGGTCGCTCTACTGTCAGACAAGTTACAAGAACACAGTATCACATTATGATTGTTGCAATATGTTTCTTTTGTCTTTTAATTGTTTGTAAAATTGAATGTGTGGTGTTTGGATATTGTACCGGAAGCTGGAAGTGAAATGTCTTTTTTATGTCACATTGGTGTCATATAGTTCTGTGTGGGATGGGCCGCTCTGTGGCAAGACACCTAAATAAAATAAATAAAATCAAAATTAGAATAGTTGGACTGTAAATTAAAAGTTTCTCACTGCAGAAAGCAAAATTAAGCTTTGATTGCACTGTCATCACAATCTTTGTAATTATTTCTTCTTTGTTTTAACAGAACAAAAATCACAAAGCTCTGCAGTGCTTTCCTGTGTGCTGTTGATAAGTTTCTGAACTAAGATGCACACGTCATGACAGCCGTGTCTACACACGCTGTGCTCCACCCTGCCACGGCTGTGTTTACCCTTCACTCTGAGATCTGTGCGCCTCCATTTTGTTACTTCCTTTATTGTTTCTCTCTCCCGCTTCTGCCACTGCAGAGTAAATTTAGCTACAGTGTTTGCTTTCGAACACACAGACCTTAATATTATTTTACTAAGCTTAAATACAAATATAAAATATGGGAACATAATCAGATGTAGGCATATGTTTTGCTTTTGGCCTATTCTTTTGTTTTAATGGCAGAAATAAACCTTTCCACATAACAACAAACGATTTTGAACAGGCAAAAGCAGCAAATTACACCAAATCTGTCCCAGAATGCAACTTGATGAACTCATTTCTTCTGTCTCGTTGTCAAACTCTGCTGCTCTTGTTCTTTTGGAACGAGGTTGATCAACAGCCTGGTGTGAACTGCAGTTATGGTAGATCCCCTTATCAGCACTGAGTCACTCTCAGGAGTCTTGTTTGGTGTTAGAGCGCCCCACACTGGACAGAAGCAGCACATCCCTCTGTGCTGTTTCTTGTAAATCACATGATGAGTCTGTTAGGTTTCGTTTTTGTGTTTGTGTCCAGAGATGAGGCATGACTTGCACAACAACAGGGCATGAGGGAAGAGTTTTCTCAACTGTCTGTGCCAGGAGCAGAAACTTCTTCTTCTTGTTTTCTCACATTCCTCTGGTGCTGATTGAAAGATGCTCTGCAGAAATAAAAGAGGAGCAACAGTTAAACTTCAGTCATGTCAGACTGAAAAGCCATAAAGTGTGCACAATTATCTATAAGCCCCAGTTAATTAACCTAATTAAAGTTAGCTGTCCTTAAATAAATAAAGAGTTGAATATAAAAACACAAAAACTAGAGACTGAGCTGCTCTCTGGATATGAGGGCCATGACTTGTTGTTTTCCAGGCTGTTTACTGTATAACAATGACAGGTGAACGTGTAAAGACAGATTTTTTTGGATTTAGTTATATAATCTTTAACTAATTAAAGGCTGCATGTGTGAGTTTCCTGGTTTGTGCAGGATGATGTCCTCATATGACCTCATTTCACAGATCAGATTTGACTCTTGAATGCTCAGAGCCTCACAATCTCCCTTTCCTGCATTAAAGGAGTCAACATGCACAGGAAGCAGCTGTGTGCACACTACAACTAACCGTGGGTGCGGTAATATATCATTTGCAGGACATTTTTGCAGAGTAACAGACCAGAGAAGCACAGCTATGATAAAAATGAACACCAAGCCCTGCTGGTTTATTGCTTGTCAAAGGGCGCCATCTACTGGTCCAACTGGAGAACAATTCACACAGCTTAAACTGTTAACAACTTAATTTCAGCTCTGGTAAAGGGTTTGTCTTGGGTTATAGTTTGAATCCAGACAGTTTTATTTTTCATGTGTCATGTAACCTTTCACGTCGCCCAAGGGTGATTATGACGATTTTATTTTGAAATTATGACCGGAATTCGTTTTTACTCTGGTTCACCTCGCTGTTGGTGAAAGCGAAAGTAACTAAACCCGGAGTTGAAGGGGAAAACCAACGAACTAAACCCGATTTTGTTCGAGTGTTAACAGCAAAAAGCAGCTTGTGAGAGCAGAGAGAAGATTTTTAACCATGACCAACTTTTCTACGATCTACAAACTGTCGCTGGTTGCTGTCAGCTGCTTCATCCAAGGTAACGTTAACGTCACGTTTTCGAAAATGTCTCGATATTTAGTTTCTGCTGCGTGGTTGACCTGGGAAAAAAAGTACGAAATAAGTACGAAATATTTACTAAGTAGGTTTGTTACCTCGGTACTTTCAGTGAGTGTGTCTGCTGTCCGGGTGCGTAATTTCTGAAGGAAGTAGCCTATTCAAATTTCAACAAGCATATTATGAAATTCAGCGAGTTATTAGAAAAACACTGTATATCGGTTGTAAGCACTGCATAGAATATAATAGAATCAATCGTTCCTGGGGGAAAAATTTCTTAACAGCTGTTTACTAATTTTTAAAAAAGAGGATTTAACGTTACAGTGGGCACAACTGTAAATTTCGGGCAAATAAATATTTTAAAATGTGATTTTCCGTGAAGCATTTACGCCGAATTCAGCAGGATGTGCAGCCAAGTAAAAAAATGTCTAAGTTGTTTTCTCGTTCTCTCTTACTTACAACTTAAACAGTGATTCCTTCAATTTCGGCATATTTCTGAATGGAGTTTGGTGTGAAGCGCTCAGTGGATTTGCGCCCTCTCGTGCTGAAACTGTTTCATCCGGTAATAGCGAAAGAGAACCAACATTGGAGGCAAGGCGTCTGCAACTCAGTTATTTAACAGGAATGAAACAGATAAAAGCTGTGAAGCGTAAAAATAGAGGAAAAAATAAAAGGATAAATCTTGGCCGGAAAACAGATTCTGTCCATTTTGTCAGATCTGTTCAAATCTAAGAACTCATATGAGAAAAGAGAATAAAGAGAAAGCATTTAAAAACACTGAATGGAAATGTCTTATTTTTTCCTGTCATTTACAATGAATGCAAGTCAAAAATTGTTCCACACGTTGTTCTGTGTTTCCTCTGACATTAACAACAGATATGTCTCATTTAACTGTGTTGTATTGACAATGTAACATGTTTTATAAAGGATGCTGGACACACTTTGTAGCCAAATAATGACTGAATGGTAAAGATTAGGGAACTGGATTGTTGCTAGTGAAAAAAAATGTTATGAACTACTACATCAGAATATTGTGTGTGATTGTCTTGTTTCACCATGTTTATTTGTTCATTGTAGATGTATTATTGTGTTTACTGTCTAAAGCCTGCAGCAGCAGCTGTCCAGTGTTGGAGTGCTGGTTCGTGCAGGAGAGCTCAGGTCGTGGAGGAGGTTTGACTGCAGCCACAAGCCAGGAAAAATCACTGCTTCACGTCAGCAAAGAAGCTCACAGCCACGGCGCAGAGTCCCCAAAGACTCCATCAGACATCGACCCCGACAGGATCTACTTTATCACCGGTTAGTTCAAAATGATTCGCAACTGCAGGTTTTATTTAGGCGTGCTCCAGAGTGTGTGTGTTTTGCCGTTTCTGTATTCAGGAGGCGTAACTTTGCACGCAGCAGTTTGCAGCGAGTGTCACAATTTTGTTACATGACACAGTTCAAGGTTCGGTTTTATTGCATTATTGTACAATGCACGCAGCTGTAACTCTATGCACAGATATTAAAATATTTAAAATAGAGTTAAATAAAATGTGATTGCACCTTTTCAGCCCGTCTCACTGACTTGTTTAATGCTTCGGCACATGTCGATCGTCAGTATGACTTCAGCTGATCCCAGTGTGAGAATCTCTTTTGTGCCTCGCAGAGATAAATTTTAAGTAAGTTTCTCCAGTGAGTTTTCCCACTGGAAACAACCTTATCTAAACTGTGGTTACTGTTGTGTTTATCAGTCTCTCAGTAAACCATCAGAGTAACGGTCACTGTAACATAAAGAGAGGCTTCCTCCATAAGAGAAGGTGAAGAGTATTAAATAGATACACAACAGCAGCATGAACAGCTGGAAGATCAGACTGATTGGATTGTGCATAAGGTGTTCTTACTGTCATTTTGACCATTCAGCCCGAACACAGTAAGCCCTTTTACACAGCCTGTTCAGCGCGGGCCTAATGCGCCTCTGACGCGCCTCGCTGGTCTGTTCACTCACCTTCAGAGGTAGCGTCAGAGCCGGGTCAGAAGCGGAGCCGGGGTCGAGCGAGGCCTGTGTCAAGTAGAGACCCGCTAAGTAGTAATCTTAGCAGAAGGAAGATAAACTTGAAGTTTTAAACAGAATTGTGACAGAATGAACATGTATGACTGTTTTAATTATTGTCAGAGTTTTCCTAACGTTTCTACACAGTGTCATCACTTCTTTAGCTGTTTGTGGTCGGGGTTGGACGTGTTCAGGGGACGTGAGTGCATAAACATAAAGGAAAAAAACGAAAAAAAACCCCAGATTTTTATCTCAACCTTCATCTTCATTAAATCATCTCTAACACCGGTGACCTCTCCTTTGAATCCACGACCCCGGCTCACTGTGTAAAATGACAGACTGATGCAGCAAAAAGAAATGCTGCTCGGTTCTGTGTGAATGACCTTAAATCAACAGAAGGTTATTGGCGAGCATGCTCTGGGTATAAACAGTTGATGAGAAAAAAATGTGTTCCTCCAGTGATATTATGCTCCTTAGAACAAAACAGAATCTGTAAGACCACACAGACTACACACAATCTTTGTAAGACAATGCAGGACATCACCACAACCCTGATTCAGACAAAGTTAAGATGCTGCGCACAGTTTATTATGTTTCCTTCAAAAACAACAAAATTTGAATTCCAGTTTCCTTTCTAAGTAGGTCTTATATGTATCTCTCCATCATCTTCCTCTTGAGATGAAGCTCCCTCACTCTTGTCAAATTGACATGACAGTGGTCACATGTTCCTCTTCTGACTTCTCTTTCCTCAGACCCAGCAGGCACTCTCTGCCACCGCTCCCTGAACGCTCCCAGGGGCTCCATCAAGAAGCCCCAGTGTGAGATCAACCCCTTCCTGCCGCAGCCCTCTTCCCTCAAATGGGTTGCTCCACTCACAGAATCCGGCTTGAGCCCCATATACCTGCAAGCTGATTGGCTGTCGACCTCCCATCAGGGCCTCAACGAGCAGCTGACTGTTTCTACTATCATGCGTGCTCCCACAGAGAGCAAAGAGCACGATGGTAATAATTCATGACACTGAAGAGGTGGAACGATAATCTTTATGAATTAAGTTCATCTCGTCTCAATCTGTGGTAGTTTGACTCTCTCCTCTCCGTGTGTGTCCTCAGTGATCCTGAGTGTGACCAGCAAAACGGTCTCAGTTCAGGCCAGACTCGGGGAGCGAACAGTGCTCGACTGCAGCTTCTGGGTCAACCCCTCCTCGCCTTTGACGGGTGCAGGTTATGCTGTAGAGTGGCGTTACCAGTTCAGAGGCAGCGGAAGATTGGTTCTGGCTTATGACGCCAAGACAGACCGCGTGGCTGACACACAAGAGGAAGGTGCCACGCTGGACTTTGAGGGTTTGCACAAGAGAGGAGACGCGTCGCTGATCCTACAGGAAGCTAAAGTGCAGCACTCTGGGATGTATATCTGTACAGTGTATCTGCCGCACCTGGTGGCTCAAGTGACGGTCGAGCTTGAGATTGTAGGTGAGTTAAAGGCTGTACTTTTTGCTGTGAGGTTAAAACCAGCCTGCATGCTTTAAAATGGAAATGCAAAGTTTATTTTATAACCCTGCCCACGTTTAAAAGGAGAACAAACTCTCTCTAAAGCATTACTCGAGTCTAAAAGTGATGCTAGACAGAGCTTGTTGTTGTTTTGTACCTACTGTCCTGCAGCACAGAATTAAACTAAGATCACATAAGAAGATTTCAGATCACTATCATTAACTTTCTCTAACTGTCTTCCCCTTTTTCCACCCAGAGCCTCCGTCCCTCTCCATCCACCCGTCCCCTCTGCCCCTCGCTGTTCCCGGTCAGACTCTGACCGTGCAGTGCGAGGCATCTGGCTTTGCCCCCCTCTCCCTGGAGCTGAGCTGGGAGTTTAAAGGTGCTGATGGGAAGTCCAGGCCCCTGGGATCGGGCAGCATAACGGGCCACAGGCAGGCCTGGGATGGAACCTATAGCCAGAGCACCCGGCTGGAGCTCGACACAACTACCATGGACCTGGGCCGAGGAGGAGAGGTCACCTGTGTGGCCGTCCATCTTGGAGGCACACGGCAGGCCAGCGCGACTCTTAATGTCATCGGTAATGTAGAAGATCTTTCTTGTTACTGTATGATTTCGCTTCATTTTTGTACAGTGGAAGAAAGTGGAGATGCGTCATCCATCTTAATTTATTTAATTTAAACTTGTTGTTCCACAATAAAGAGGAGGGCTGACTGTGAAGGTATGAATGGGTAAACTGACGAAGCAGATTGATCGATGCAGATATTTTTGGTGGTTTTGTTTGTCATGCTAAACTGAAGCCTGCGTGTTGTTTTTTTTTAAATAGGTTTTAAAGGGATATTTTGGAACCAGAGCCCTATTTGTTAATTAGCAATGATGTTGTTGATTGGTTGAGTTTTTTCAAAGCTCAGCACTTGCTGTTCGTCATGCTAGCTCCGAATACTTACACAAAACCAGTAAAAAGTCAATAAGGTCACACTCCCGTCTGTACAAGCTGACTGAGGGTCACTGAAATCTACTTTGTGTGCCATGTGAAGTAAATTTCAAAGACGTGTACAGACATGAGTGTGACCCCA
>JAQFJB010000008.1:2475084-2485443 GCA_029874875.1 Naso minor
CACACACACACACACACACACACACAGTCATGTACACGTTCATGAACATCCGCTTATTTGCGCTGAATGTTTTGTCGGTCCAGACAACAAAAACTTTGATTTAGAACAGAGAGGAGAGAGAGATTAAAGCAGAGATGAAGCGCTGAGAGTTTTGGTGGTGGAACATGAGTGCAGCTTGTAGTTGTCTATCTATCTTCATGAGAGCCAATTTGAGTTTCAGACTTTAAGATTTCAAACATTTTGGCTGATCCTCACTTTTGCACAGACTCTCAGAGGGCTACATGAGGCTTCAGACTCGGTTCAAGGGGCAGAGTTAGAAAGAGGTATGGGTGAGGCTGTTTGTTGTGATAGCTAAAGTAACGGGCTGTGGCAATATACCAAAAAGAGTCCCCACGAGTATCAAAGGACAAGCCTGTGTGAGAGAGCAAAAAAGAAAGAATACGAGAGCCACTAAAACAACAAGTTAAAGTGACTACGAGAAACTTTTAAGTATTTATGAAACAGTCTCATCATTCGTCTGATGATAAAATTTCCTGTAGCGGCAAATGAGACCCTCAGTGAAAAGACTGCTTTTTTTTATGTTGTTCCTATTAATGCCCGTGATCAGGTCCGAATCCGCGTTGCTGTGTTATGCTGAGCTCTGCCTGGCACGCGCTAGCAGAGATCTTTATGACAGTAAGTGCTTGTGTCACCACCGCTTTTGTCCAAAGGGGCCGCTAGAATCAACAAAAACTGTTCCTTGTAGTCACTTTACACGATAAAAGACAGAGAAATGCTTCACCAATATAGTGAAAGTGTAAGAAGAGGAAGTGTAATTGGTATGTGTGTGTGTTTCTGTGTGTGTATATGATAGAGGGAGTCGAATTGAGCAGCAGAGGAGTAGGAGGACAAGTGTGGAACAATGTGTGTGTGAGCATGCAGATAATAAATCAAGTCCAGATTGTGAACTTCTCAGGCTGTTCAGACCTTTCTGCCAAATGACGGCATGATCACACACACACACAAAATCTCTCAATTTCTCCTATTGTTACCAAGACCATAATCACTGTTATTCAACCATCCATGCACATTTTCCAACATGTGAATCTTTGAAATCTCTTGCCTCGTGTTATCTAACCACTGGGTTACTGCGAGAATTCCCTTTATATGTGACTAAATGTGATTTAGTTGTCATTACTTAACACGTTCCTTTTGTAATTTTTCATGTGTTTTTGCAAAGAACTACTGTCTGCTAGTGCTGATGAGATGCTTCTCAGGAAAATGTGAGGGTGCTCCCATCTTGTGCTGCACAAATACAGCAGCTAAGCACAAAATTTAAAAGCAGGTGGGACAGAAACAGTGACAAATTGAACAGATATTTTAAAATGTTTTATTATTAGTGGTAATGTGATACCTGAATTTTGTCAGATTTATAGGCCTTCATTACAGCAGGCGATTTGACTTGTCACAGCAGGAAATGTGCATGTGTTAGTAATACAATTAGAGATGACTCAGTTCAATTAAATGTCTCATTCCTGTGACCAGCATGCACATCATCAAGGACAAGGAAGCTGCTTAATTGAAAGGAATATTGTCAGTGTTAATGTTGTTAAATCTGCTTTTCCTGCTATGACACGTCAAAGTGTTTCAGTCTCCATACACTTCAAAGTGTGTTTATGAACAGTAGGGCTGCAAGTAGTGATCGTTTTCAATGTCAGTTAATCTGCTGATTTTTTTTAAACGATTAATTGTTTATTCCAGGAAATGTTAAAGAAGTGCTGAAAACGCTCATCTAAATTTCCCAGAGTCCAATGTGGTGTCTTCAAATTGCTTCTTTTGTCTAAACAGCAGCCCAAAACACAAAGACTCCTCATTTATTTTCATAAATGACACAGAAAAGCAGCAAATCCTCACATTTAAGAGGCTAAACCAGCAATTCTTTTTACTTTTTTATTTAAGAATGACTGAAATGATTACTCGATTGTCAAAATAGGTAGCAAGTAATTTTCTATTGATCAATTATTTGATTAATCATTGCAGCTCTGATGTACAGTGAGACTACTTTTTCTTTTCTCTGTTCTTTTTAAAAACTTGTGTTTTTCCTCATTAGTTCATATTGTTGTTTAAATTACTTATTTATTTATTGTTTTAATTAATGTGCTTTGGCAACACATACTACATGTCATGCCAGTAAAGTCATTTGAATTGAATTGAATTGAGACTTCAGTGAGGCATGAATCAAACTGGAACAGTAGATCAGAACTGAGTCCTGAATAAGAAATGTGAAAAACAAGTGAGAACACAAAGAGATGAAGAAACTCGTCTGATCTTCGTCCTTTTATGCAACCTCTTTGGAAAAACAAACGAAGGCAAATTGTGGCGGAGTGTGTGGTTTTTTGTGTGTGTGTGCTGTAATTAGAGAAGTCCGTAGAGAGAGACGTTTCTTCATCAGGATGTTGCAACTTGTTATGATGAAGCAGCATTTAGAGAGAGTTGACACATGATTAAAGTGTCACTAGTTTGATTCTAGTATGAGCAGCACTGACTACGGGGCCTAATGGGAGTCCTGTGTTGGAGGGCGATGAAAGCCACACACACACACACACACACACACACACACACTCGCAAAACAGAGATACACAGTCCAAGTTTGTAAATTATTGCTCAAATCAAAAATCTTGCATTAAAAAGCAACGAGCACTCGGGGCTCCATCACAAACACACACAGAGGCTGCCATCTGTGATGGTGTGTTTGTGTGAGTGTGTGTGTGTTTTGTGTGTGTGTTTTGTGTATGTGTGTGATGCTCAGCACACAGCAGAGGGCTTTTACAAACTCAGCTTGTAGGAGGTTATATTTAGGAACTCTGGGCTTTTTATACTCACACACACATTTCACTGAAGACCCCGTTTGACCCAGAGAAGATAGCGAGTGATGGCTGCCATGGCAACCATTAATGGATGTGTACGTGTTTGTACAGTATGTAGTTGTGTGCTTACTCAAAATGCAGGAAGCTTCAATATTTACTCCGTAACAGTGGAAATCCTCGTCTTTTATTGATTTGTGAGTTGGGCTCTGAAGTGTTTTTCCTTCGTCTCCCTGCAGCGTGTTGACTCTGTAATGTGGGTTATCGCCACCTCACATCTGTTTGAAGGCTGCAGATATCAAACATGAAAGTAAGTTCAAATGTTGTTTGCTTTCTGGCAAAGCATCAGAAGTGTCTCCTATCGTTGAGAGCAATTATCGTAAGTCATAAAACAACCAATGAAGTTACGGTCTGTGATTCATAATGAGTTGCTCGGATGAATGGATGGATGGTTTGAAAGCTGACAGTCATCGGAGAATTCAAATGCAGTTGTGTTGATTCAGCTTCATGTCCAAATTATTTCCTGTGCATGGAATTAAGATATTAAAATTACAATTCTCTGTTTTTATTTTCATGATAATGCACAGCAATTCTTCTCATGATGTAGACTTTCTTAGAAATTTAAAGGAAACACTGCGTTATCAATTGTTTCTGATGTAAGAAATTTCCAAAAATCCACTTTACCAAGGATGGTACTGTCTAAGCTGTTTATCATCATCTTGATCTCATTATTGTTTTATTTCTAATTTTTGCACTTTTAGTAGGGAATGTGTAAGATTGGTCCAGACTTTGTGTTAAAAAGGTTTGGGTAAGTTAAGAACGGATGTACTTTTGCCACCTGTGCATGTAGGAGAGACTACAGTGGCTGTGAAACTCAAAGCCCCTCTTTAGAGCCAGTGTTGTTACTGTAGAACAGTAGCCTGGAAAGGACAAACTGTAGATATAAAAGACACATTTTAAGGTAATGATAGCACAGCAATTCTTATTGTCAGGTGAGTACACACCCATGAAAACATATTTACGACTTTCATATTCTGTTTGTGTGACAAAGTGACACATTCTGCGTCATATTCTACAAATAGATCTCCATAAATCCTGCACACTGGACCTGTAAAGAAACCAGGATGTTTAGTTGTCTTTATTCTCTCTTAGAAGCTTTTAGGATAAATTTTCAAGTACAGTACAGGCCTGTAATCAGTTCTGGAGTGACTCGGGTTTTCAGGGTTCTCTGCTTTCTCAGCTGAAGCCAACATGTCATTCTGTCTGTTCTCCTCTGTGATCAGCTAATCTGTCAGTCTCCTGAGCACACTGTCCAGACACACACTCGCCATCTCTTGAATGGTCTGACATTCGCTGGGTCAGCTGTGTGTGTGTGTCTGACCCTTAGACCAGCAGTCATAATCTGATCTGTGAACAGTAAGTCAAAGAGGGAAAACCGGAAAACATCTGCACTGCTGTGGAGTTTTCTGTGCTGCTGAAACAACTTTTTTCAGCTTGATGCATTTTTACACAATTTTTTATCCAGTAACAAGCATGTAATCAGCTGGCTGAATCTGAAAAACACAACAAAAATACACATGCAATAAATAACACGTAACACATAAGAGCTCCCTTACACACACTCTGTAACAGCTCACACAGCTTGTCATTATAACAGGGACACAGGATATAATTATGATGTGTACATGTGAGTGTGTACAAACCTATCACTTATGTGTTTGTGTGTGTGTGTGTGTGTGTGTGTGTGGCTGACAATTTTTAGCATTGTGTGTGCGTGTTCACTTACAGGCTAATCATATCTCTGTATATATCAATACCAGTTAATGCTTGACTCTGTGTGTGTGTGTGTGTGTGTGTGTGTGTGTGTGTGTGTACATAATTATCACTTTTCACCTGTGCGTGTTCACACATGAGTGTGTCTGTGTGTATAGTTTGTGATTTTCACCTTGTGTTTGTTCATTAACAAGCTTGAATGTGTTGTTTGTGTGTGTTTTCATGTCTGTTGATACTGTGTTTATGTTTGAGTGTGTTTTTGTTTTTGCATTTGTATAAGATGCAGTGGTGTGTTTGTGTGTGTGTGTGTCAATGTGTGTTTATTACAAATGTATACCCAAATGTGCATGTGTGTATGTGTTGTTGTGTTTATGTAATTATTGCTTTTCTCTTGTCTGTGTCCATTACATTTGATGTGCGTGTGTGTGTGAGTGCGCTTGTGTGAGTGTGTGTACGCGCCTGCATGGAATGTGCTTCCTCTACAGGTTTGAACGTGTATTTTCTGAGTGTGTTTTTTCATGTCTGTGAGCACTTTTGGATATATAAGTGTGTGTATATTTTTCTCTATATAGAGAGAGCATAATGTGTTAGTCTATGTGTGTATACTTGTGTGAATATTTTTTCACTTGTGTATCAGTGTATGCTCATCTGTGCTCACGCTTGTGTGCGCGTGTGTGTGTGTGTGTGTGTGTACATGAGTGCCAAAGTCACAGAGTGGGTCGCTGTTTGCCTCGCGCATAGTGAGCGTCACCATGGCAACGGCACTAGCAGCACAGTGTGAAGTGGAGGAAGAGCTTGCGGTGCTCAGCGTGATGGAGAGAGACTGTTTTCACATGAATACATGATTGGTCAGATGGGTTGATGATGTCACATATTTAATTGGGGGTTTAACGTGTGCCTCCTCATGACATGTGTTTGTGTTTTTAACCTTTTAACTTTGGTTACTGAGCAGACAAACTGTAACTTGCTCCTGCATGTATGAATCCGTCTGTGTATTTAAATGTAATTAGCACAGTGAGATCATCACTTCAGGGTCACAAGAGTTAATGGTGAAATTAAAGAAGAGCAAAGCAGAGACAGAGAGCGAGAGAGAAAGAGAGTGGAGGGAGGGAGAGAGGTCTGTGTCATACTGAGCATGCTCTTTGTGTTAACTTCCTGCTCTCCTCTTCCTGACAGAAAAGATCGTTCAGAGAGAGACCGGCGTTCAACAAGAGCAAGAGGAAGACAAGCAGAGGAGAAACTGACTACAGCTGAAAAGAATCACATTCAAACTGAGGATTTATTGTTCTCTTCGGACTCAGCTCTGTCCAGTGGATGTTTCCTGTTATCTTTTTTAATCCTCTCTGTTTTTAAAAAGAGTCATTTCTTGGAACTGAGATCAATCTTTTAATTTGACAGTGAGAGTCACAACAGTGTTTAACCTGGACATCTGCCTGGTAGATGAAAGACTGTCCTTTTTCTTCTTTGTGAACCTTTTTGACCGCCAAATTAAAGACAAACTGTGGAAGCCGAGGGGATTTTTTTTCTACCCAGTTTGAGAAATCTCTTTCGTTTTCAGTTTTTGCCTCTCTGTCATCTCACTGTCTGTTTCTGATACCTTTGTGTCACATTAAAGGAAGAAGAAGAGGTGACTAAAAAGTTTTTCTAAGGAACTTGACAAGTATTTGCTTTTTCGTTTTTCTTTCACAAGGATACAGACTCTCTCTTGTGTGTGTGACAAAGTGTGCGTTGTGTAGCTGAGTGTCCCTCGGCAGTACATTAACGTATATCAGGGGACGATAACTGGCCCTCTGTGTCTCTTCTGGATAAAATGGGATCAGAAAAGGACTCAGAATCACCTCACTCCTCTGTGAGCGGCGTTCCCAACCCTAAGTGCCGTGCGGCAGGCAAACGCCAGGGCCGCATCTCCTTTCACAGCCTCTTCCACAGCAAACGGGGCTCCCGGGGCACTAGGGGCCCCAAAGCTGGAGCAGCCCCCCCTTTATCCCACCATCACCACACACAACAACAACAACAACTTCTCCCCTCTGCCTTGAGCTCAGTGTCCGCCGCAGCCTCTGCTACACCCACAACAACCACCACCACCGCCGCAACAACCCCACAGGATGCTGCTTCCAGCACCCCCTCTAAGCCACTCTCCTCCAGTCAGCCGTCCCTGGGTGGAGCCCCCTCCTCTGGAGAGGCCAACCTCCTGGAGTGCCCCCTGTGCCTGGTGCGCCAGCCCGCTGAGCAGCTCCCTGAGCTGCTTGGGTGCAGCCACCGCTCCTGCCTCTGCTGCCTGCGACAGTACCTCCGCATCGAAATCACAGAGAGCCGAGTCCAGCTCAGCTGCCCTGAGTGTGCCGAGAGACTGGCCCCGCAGCAGGTGGCGGACATCTTGGATGATGTGGCCCTGTTGGAGAAGTATGAGGAGTTCCTGCTGCGGAGATGCCTCGCCTCTGACCCAGACTGCCGATGGTGCCCGGCGCCGGACTGCGGGTAAGAAAGTGTTTATGACATTTAGAGCCGCGTCCTCACTGCTGCCCCCTTTATTTAAAGTGCTGCTCTGGAATTTAAACCACAGCCGGCTCATCTGTGCGTGTTTCAGGCTTTTTTGTTTCTGTCTTTCTTTTTCTATGATATTTTCCAGTCTATTTATCCTGCTGTCTGTTGCAGCTTGTTGCACCTTTTACAGTTTTATGTGACTGATACAGAGATGTCCTGATACAAAGTTTTCTTTCCCCATACTAATTCTGATACCCAAACTTTGGTAGCGGCAGATACTGAGCGCTGATCTGATACCAGTGCATAAAAAAAGTAACTATTCCATTAAAACTTAAGGCGTAATCACAATTTTGTAAAATAAACTCATTTAAATAAAACACTATAAAACAGTGGTGCAACAGCAACTTGGAAACTAAAATCTTGGAAAATCTAATTCCTTACATCACTTTTTTACAGGTGGGCGGGACTTTCTGGTGTCAAATATTTCCAAATGTTAACATTTTGCTAGCTCCATTGACTCTCTGCTCTTCTTCGCTGCTCTTAAAAATAACAGTTGACAGTGGCAGCACAGCACGATTTCCTGTGTACTGCTTAAGAGCAGCAAAGAGGGATTGATTTTAGGTTTGTAATATCAGTCAGAGCTGATTAAGCTAATTGTAAATAGCTGGGTACCCTTAAGCAGCTAATAAATGACATGGTATCAGATCAGTGCACAGACTGTCGTACTCACCGATACCGATACTAGCACTGGTATCGGAACAACTCTGATGACACACTGATATATTTTTTCTAGGTTCCCAGTTTACGGCTACAGCTAACATTTTAGCAACCAATAACTTGTCTACAAATCCACAGAAATCTCAGAAATTGTGGCAAAGCCTGTCTATAGACTAAAGCTCTAAAAGCTCAAGTTGACGTCTTCAAATGCTTGTCGTGACTATCCAACAACAGACAAATAAATTATACAGAAAAAAAGTGTTGACATTTCATGTTCTGTCAGTCAGTCAGTAGATTTATATCCTTATTTTTCAGCAGTGTTTCAGGGGACTGCGTCGGTAGGCTCAGGACGATCTTGTTCAACCTCAAGGGGAAATTTTATGGTTGAAACTGTGGTTAGTTTTGTACATTCTGACTGTTGTAGATGTCAGTTTAACATTTCAGGTTGCTGCTCTGGAGTCACTTTTGTTTGTTTCTGTTCTTCTGTTCGTGTGAGATTATCAAGTAATCTGTTCAGAGTTTATAAGCACTTATCTCTAATTTGCCTGAAGGTTTGTGCCGGAACTGAAATGAGCTCTTGTGCAATTAATATAAACCGGTGAATAATTGTGAGAAACAGAAACCAAACTGCTGTGAGTGAGGCAAAAACTGAAAATGTGGCAAAGCCAGGAGGCATGTCATGATGTATGACAGATGTTTTATTAAATTCAGGAAATGTTTCTTGAAGTAGTTTCATCAAGAAAGAACTTATTGTCATTTAAATCAGTTTAGTGTGAACTTATTAAGATTAAAATAGAGGAAGTCGCAGCTTTAACATCTGGTTTTAACAGAAGTCATCGGCTTTTAGCTCACATTATTCATTCTCTTTCATAATTATCAATCCAATAGCTTTAATATTGTTATTTCTTCTTGTCTAGACATTTTTCTCTTGCTCTCTTCCTCGCTGACGTATCGAATCGCTCGTTCAGTTGCTGTGAAATTATTTCCTCATTCTTTCTGCTGTAACTGCCTGGATTTCAGATGAAAACGGTTGCTTCAGAATGAACAGAAATGCTTGTATTTTCTGTTAAAGACAACAGCATCCAGCATGACTTGCTCTGTTAAAAAGAGAACGACGTGCTGAGAAAGTTGAATGTGAAAGTGGAGGACAGAAACTGTAACTGGGTTAGAAGGCTGTTCACTCGCCCTGTGGTCGGAGGAGGGGAGAGTCAGATGGGTTTTGCAGGTTTCTGGAACGAATGCGAGGCGTTTGTTTCATCATAGAAAGCAGGAGTGATTCACTGTGTTTGTGTGTGTTTGTGCATGCGTGGGAAGAGAGAATGCAGATATTCAGTGATATGTTTCTGCTGTGGTTTTGCTCAGTAATACTGGTCCTGTCACAGGGGAAGGCCACAGCGTCTGTGTGGTATCTCTACATTAATCTGTCTCTACGTGCCCTCATGTCTGTTTCTGTTTGTGTGTCAAAACCCGACAAGATTGAAAAACTAAAGAGTCAGACATTTTCTACATTGAATATTTTCAAATTCTGGTATACTTTGAACAGGTTTGTAGGCTGTGGTTCTTGCATTTTCTGCCCAAACTGCTGCACAAGAAGAAAAGAGATGGGGTCAATAAAATCAGAAGACTTCATCCCACCATGACATGCTGCTCTTTAAGTTATAAGATATTTTAGAACAAAGTTTAAAAATTCTAAATTTTACAAAGTTTTTCAAGTGGCAGGGGTTCATCTTAGGCTTGGGCAATATCCAAAATTTAATATCACGATATTGTCCTGCCCAAATATTGCAATAAACAATATTATCATCTCCTGCTTTAAACCTGAGCTGGTGTTTGAAAACTTCGAAACTGAGTCCTTCATGTCTGAATACTAAAATGCTGAATGCATGCCTACATCACACCTGGTAACCTGTGATAACCTTTCCAGCTCGTCAACTAGCAATGTGCGTTGCCTCATCCGCCACAGCTGCTCCATGTGCATTTTCTTTTCAAAATAAAAGAAAAATATGCCACAACAGCTGTTTGATATTTGCGTAAAAATCACAAAATTCAATAATATTTACTGTAGCTCCCAGATGTACTCGGCCTGCCAGATCGGTGCGGGGTCCTGTGCTTACAGAGGATGTATTATGATTGGCTGTATCGTGGTCTCACATTATGATTGCTTATTGCTGTCAGCACCCAGTCTGTTCTGCACATGAGCGAGTAGTCCACCAACTTGGACTGCAAGACAAACTTTAAAAAAAAACAAAAAACATTTAAAGTGACTGTTTCATCTGCTAATAGCACTAGCATGTTAACTCAAAATGACAACACTTATGTTAGCACGCTGGTGCGCTGTCCACATTTTTGTCAGCACAAAAACACAATCACATTCGGTAATGTGGTTCTGTGTAGCGAGCATAGCACACATTCTATAATGTAAAGTACACAAGTGTGTGTGATAGTAATCGTCGCTTTGTAAAAACTCATGTGATATTTGTACGTGTTGTTTCTTCATTGTGCAGTTGGTATAACCTTATTATGTTAATAAAAATGTGACAAC
>JAQFJB010000008.1:2669810-2683565 GCA_029874875.1 Naso minor
GAGATAGGTATGTGCTGCGGATGACAACAATTTTGAGGACAGATGATCAGATGATGAGACAGCAATTTTACAATTCTGTCTCAACTAATGGGGATTCACAAAGGCAAAAACGATAGTAGAAGGATGAGTTCAACTTTACACTAACAAAAAGACGACAGCTACTAGACCTACTCTACTGTAGCAGTCATGTACAGTATAGCACAGAGTTTACAAGTAAATGAACCTGTGTAGGGAGAGCCATTATGAAGAAAGTTTATGGTGTCAGAACCAAAGAGTCATGTGGAGGTAGAATGTACCAGATATCCAAGTAAAAACACCAAAAGAGCACTTCTTCGCCTGCAAAAGAAAAGCAGGGCTAAAAATTAGAAAAGGAAGGAAATAAGATGAGACATTTATACTCTTTTTGGAAACTGCTTTAAAGAAAGTGGCACAGTGCCTGAGCATTTGTGATAATTTCTCTAAGAGATCGTGAGGAACTGAGATCAATATTATCCAGGGAGCGTGTGGGAAGTGTTCCTGTCAAAGCTATTTGTTCACTCTCATACTTGATATTTTTACCAGGGCATCCAATGATGTAGAGACAGAAATATTTAAGGTGAAATCCAAGAAGGGGGGGCTTTATATGTCATATTTTATAATGCCTTTTTAAAGCCATGTGGACTGAACACACGCGCACACACAGACACAGACGTGCACACGCACACTCACACACACACACACACACACACACTGCTGGATGCCCAGAACATGAGTCAGAGATGAGAAAAAGACAAGAGGAGGAGGAGGAGGAGGTACAGAGGGAGAAAAATGTCTTATTGTTTCATCAGTTTTCTTCACATTAAGTCAAGTTCAAGTCAATTAGAAAGTTAAACGATAAGATCAGTGATGTAATTCAAATTTCTTATTGCTCTCATTTTTACACCGTGCTGTAATGGAACTTAAATGTTGTGAAAGGTTCCAACAAGTGAATCCATCAGAGAGAAAAACAGACAGAAATCATAGAACAACGAAAGTGCTTTAATGAAATACAGACATACAGATTCCACATTTCACATATGGTGTGTTATATGTTCTACCACTCCTGTCCTCTTGTTTTTTTTCTTAAGATTCCCGCTGGCAGTCAGCTAATCAGTCTGCAGTCCAGAGGCAAACTGAGCTGGAAGCTTGTGCTGATAGGCTGGGCAGCTTTGCCTCAGCAGCCAATCAGCTGGGCCCGTGGCTGAGGGAGAAGGAGCTGATGATGAGCGTGCTGGGACCGCTGAGCATCGACCCCAACATGCTCAACACACAGAAACAACAAGTACAGGTATGTGATGGAAGACTGTCAGTAGTGTCACAGAGTTGCTGCCAAAAGGCAAATGTACAGCAGCTACCAACACACACACACACTCACAAAATTTGGTAAAATCCAAAATCCAGTGTGTAAAATACAACAGTGACATTTTCTTTCCTGATACTTCACTTAATGATGTACTCCCACCTCTTTCTTCAAGTTTATGCTGCGCGAGTTTGAGACCAGGCAGCCACAGTTTGACCAGCTGACACAGTCCGCCGAGGGAATCCTCTCCCAGTCTGGTGACTCTGATCAGGTACCCAAGGACCTGGCGGAGGTGCAGGCTGAGCTTGGCTCCATCTCCAAACAGTGGGAGGACCTAACAAGCCGACTGAGTCAGAGGTCAAACCACATCGACCAGGCCCAGGGAACCAGCGAACGGTACCAGGTAAGCTCAGTTAGAGTCATGGTTGGTTGTGTTATTTATTGCTATGCTGTCACCACCATGACGGTAGGTTTCGCTAAACCTCCTTCTCTTCTGCCCAGACCTTACTCAAAGAGCTCTCCTCCAGTGTTTCTGCTCTGAGTGAGAGGTTAGATGCTCAGGCCTCACTGAGTGCCCAGCCTGAGGCCCTGAAACGCCGCCTGCAGGAAACTGGAGAGATCCGCTCTGAGCTGGAGAGACGGCGTACCGAGCTGGCCGAGGCTGAGAGACTCTGCCAGGAGCTGAGCACCATCGTGGCTGAACCCTACCTGAAGGAAGAGCTTAGTAAACGTCTGGAGAGTGTCAGCGGGCCACTGAAGAGTTTAGAGGAGCGTGCAGGTTTGTGGATTTGATGCGGCTAAAAAAAAGTAACTTTTTTAGTGGGTTTTAAGTAGAAGTTTGGGGGTTTTTTGGACATTAAGCCTTACAATCAGGATATTTACGATCATATTCAATGTACTACCGCATTATTACGACAAACGGTGCAGTCAAGAGAGCTGGAGCTTCTTGCTGATGTCACTGCTAACTGAAAACAATGGAGGTGAAGGGGCATTTCAAGTACTTCAACAGCCAGTTAAAAAGGGTCATTTTAAAAGGTGAGACAATCGCTGAGTGTTGGGTGGTGTCCTCTCAGGTTATGACACTAAGACACAAAATTGAACAACAGCTCATAACCTGGAAACAGCTGTTTCAGCTGCTTCAGGAAACAAACAAACAACCGTTTCCATCTTAATGGCCGCTGTTCAACTTTGTGTTTTAGTGTCAGAACCTGAGAGGACACCACAAAACCTTCGGCAGTTGTCTGGTCTTTTAAAACGACCTTTAATGACAGTTTGACAAAGCACTTGAAATGCCCCTGAACCTCTGATGTTTTCAGCTAGCGGTGACATCAGCAACAAGCTCCAGTTCTCAGGACTGCACCGTTCATCATAATAATGCTGTAGAACATCGTATATGATCATAAATATCCTGATTATAAGGCATAATGTGCAAAAAAACCAAACTTCTCCTTTAATGTGACTAAGTTCACTAAAGTGTTAATCACAGTTCATTTGTGTTTAATGATTTCCTGTATGGAGATAGTGGCCCACTTAAATGATTGTTTTGCAGAGTTTAAAAGTAGACAAATATTTTTTTTCTTTCAACTTGAATCCCTTTTTAGCTGTAATGGAATTATTGTTTTGATTATAGGAAAGTGTGGATACTAACAAATCCACTGAAATAAATACAACAAAACTCCACAAGTCCTATTTGCCCTATTTCGTTTGAAACTGTTTTTCATTGTTTATGTTTGTAATCCCTTTTGCTCGGCTTTTCTTTCCTCTAGCTGACGGCCTGTCTCAGCTCCAGACTGCCCTGTCGTCCACACAGCAGTTCCAGCAGATGTTTGAGGAGTTGCGCTCCTGGCTCGACAAGCAGGCAGATCCTAGAGAATCGTCCAGTGATGCTCTGCCCTGTCAGCCCGAAGCCATCCGCTCCCTGCTGGCACAGACAGGTGAACTCCAGCGCGGCGTCGCCAGTCAACGAGGTTCCTACGAGCTGATTCAAGCTGAGGGAGTGTCGCTGCTCGCCAGTCTGCCTGCAGGCGGAGATGAACGGTCTGCCTTGCAGTCACGCCTTGCCTCCTTGAAGCAGGACTGGGAGGGGCTCAACCAGAGAATCTCAGATAGAGAGAGCAGACTAAAGACCACCCTAAGCAAAGCAGACACCTACCAGCAGCACAAGGCTGAACTGACACCATGGTTAGCAGATTGTGAACAAAAAGATGGAGAGATCCAGCCATCATTGGACTCATCAGCCCTAGATGAGGCTCTGCAGAAGGCTCGAGGTCTTTCTCTGGACCTCGAAAGACGGCAACCTCTCCTTGAGGCCTTCAATGCTGCAGCAGATCAGCTGCTGGAACAATGCTGCATCGGGGAGGAAGAGGTTTGTAGTTTGTATGTAGTATGTATGAGGACTATCACTGGGTTGTCAATGTAAAAGTTATAGCTATAGGAAATAAGGTAGTAAACTGATGTTATGTAAATACATTTCTGTAGGTACGAGATGAGAAGGCCCAGCTGAACTGCAGAATGGACAAACTGGGGGAGAGGCTCCATAACCGCACCTCCCAGCTGGAGGAGCTGGCTGGCCGCCTAAAGGAGTTTGAAGAGGGCAGACAGGCTGCAGAGAGGAGGCTGGAGGCCGCCAAGCACCAGATTGAAGTTCAGGAGGCTCTGGGACCACAGGTTCTGAAAAACATTGTCCTTGTGTCACTTGCATTTATTATTAAAAAGCCATAACAAGGCACTGATGATATGAAAATGTCATGGTAATTATAAGGACATAGTGTAGGCTTTGACAATTCATCTTACCTTCTGTCCCATTCAGGCATGTAGTGCTAAAAGCCTGGAGCGGCTGCGAAGTCAGCAGGAGGGTCTGAGGTCCCTGAAGCCTCAGGTGGTCTACCTCAGAGACCTGGCCCAGGGGCTGGTACAGGACTCCCCACAGACACCAGGAGGCAGCACTGATGGGGCACAGAGGCTGCTGGAGCAGGCAAAAAACACAGAGCAAGAGTATGAGGAAGTTACTGACAAGGTGAGGACAGCGCCACAGTCCACAGACCAAAAGTAGTCTCAAACAATAACATCTGCTAGAAGTACTTTCTTTTCTTGACAGCAGTTTTCTTGCGAACTGCTGAGATTCAGAGGAAGATGTTTTTAGCTCTTTGTAGCTTAGCGTCAGCACACACTTTACACAATGGCGGCAGTGGGGGTGGGGTGGGGGGGTCATTCGTGCAAATCTAAAATACCAGTGAAAGCAAGTGTGTCTCCAAAACATACTTGATGCATATATTAAAGTAAAGCAGAGTCCTCCAACCTGCAGGTAGCCATTTAAAAACAACAAAACATGAGGAGAGAGATGAAAGGGGCTGTAACAGTTATGAATTAATGTAATCTTAACAGTTTGTGCCATCTGCAGTGAAAAGACTTTGTTCAACTGAAGGAACTATTTATACCAGGGGTCACTGTGTGAGAGAATGTCAGATCTTGCGTGTGTGTGTGTAGGGGGGGTGCTTAGCAGACAAGTGTCAGTGAGCTGAGAGAGAGCAGAACAACTATAGCTGTCACAAGAGTTTGGCTATTTGAGTTACAGTCGTCGTATACGGTCATTGTGGACATTCAGCGCTTCATCATAGTTTGAAATGTAAACCAGGCTTTGAGAATTCACACCCACGTTATTGCATCTATTTTCTGCAATCCAGCCTCCAAATATTCCTTTTAGGGTTACAGCTATCACAGGAGCTCTTAACTGCATATAAAACCATTATACTGCCACTATTATTCACTGAGATGTCCTGGTTTTTCCTTTTTAAAATATTGATTTAAAGTCATGGTGACTGAAAAAAGAGTTCCTGTGCTGGAAGAGATGATGCAGATCAACTCTTAGATAATGCTTCTCCTGTTTCTTTCTTGCACCTACACTGACTAAGTCTAATTTTACTCACTGTTGTGTTGCATCATTTCTGGTTTGGTTGCGTTTTATTCTGTTCCTGTAATTTGCTCAGTTTTGTTTGGAAAATGTTGCCACACAGCCTCCTCTTAAAATAATTTATTTGTGGTTTGTTTAGATCCTGTTTCTGTACCACACAAATATCATCACCGGCCTTTATTCATAGTAAATTTCTTTTTTTGTTAACCGTTTTGTGACCCAAAAAAATCAGTTTCATGAAAAGTGGATCTGGTCATTTATAATTTAAGTTTTGATTGCTTGTTTTAAGGAATTGTTTTGTGCTTAAAATGACTGAAAAATTATTGTCCAAATGTAATCTTTTTTCTTTTCTTTTCTGATTTTGTGACACCTTGAATGAAAAATATAACATATCAGAAATACTGCAGTGTATAGAGAGCCAATCCTTCAGCTGATGGCAGATGTTTAATTTTAAACTTTTAATTTTACTTGTAACACCTTTCATACCTTTTCCTCTGCTCACCTTTCTGTGTCTTCCCTCCATCAGATCGAGCAGTGCTGCTCCTCCCTGGAGTCCCGGCTGCAGGGTGTCGGCGAGGTCCAGTCTCATGTGCGTGACGTCTTCTCGCGCCTTGCTGACCTCGATGATGAACTGGACTCCCTTAGCCCTGTTGGACGCGATGCAGACTCCCTGGCCTCTCAGGCCGACGCCCTGAAGGGCTTCTTGTCCCGTCTGACCAACCTCAGGACGGAGCTGGAGGGTCATGCATCAGAGTGCACCAGCATGCTGCGGCGAGAAGGCTCCTCCCCTGACCTGCTGGCTCTCAGGAGAGAGACAGAGGCTCTGAGTCGCCAGGCTGGCAAGGTGAGGGCAACTTAAGATGATGATGATAGTGGTGGTGGTATTGTCGTGATATATTGGTAACATTGTTTAGTGCAGTTACTGAATATTTATGTGATGTGAAACCACCCAGTTACAATTCTTTTATTTCTGCTCTGTGTTCTCAAGCTGAGTGAGCGTGGCCAGGCCAGGTTGGACCAGATCGAGGATGCTGCCGAGAGGGTTCGTGAGTTCTACAGGCTGGTGGCTGAGCTGCAAGGCCTGCTGGGAAGTGCGGAAGAGGGGCTGAACACACAGGGCATGGTCGGCACAGAGGTGGAGATGATCAAACAACAGCTGCAGGAGTTCAAGGTAGGTTTGACCTCGTTCGCCGGCTGCTTGCATGGAGGTGATGTTAATGGATGTGAGTGTGTACATGAAGTAGCAGCATTTCAACAGATCACTGCATGTTTGGATGGTCGGAGAATCTGATTGACAGCTGGTTTGCAGCTATTTCCTTCATTCACTAACTTCTCTTTCTGCATACATCTACATCTCCTCTTTGTAGTTAGTGCGATTTAGGGTTTTTTTTTGCATGTACTACATACTAGTGTATGGGAACACGCTGCATTTGTCTTGGTTAGGCAGTGAAGAAAATCACTTGATTGTGAGTTCAGGGTGAAAAGGTTGTGCTTGTTTATGTTTTACAGGTTCTTCCTTTCCCTTCATGCCATTGAAGCTAATTTGCACGGTTAAACAGAAAATGATAAGCGTGACTTTATTTTAGGTTTAGGTCACAGCTTTGTGTGTGTATGTGTGTGTGGCATGAATAGTGACATTCAGTATTCGTAAAGCCTCAGAGGAGGTCTGAATCCATTCTTTCCTCTTGCTCATGCCTCCAAAGCCATGAGGTGTGCGTGTGTGTGTGTGTGTGTGTGTGTCTCTCTGCTGTGGTATGTGAGGAGTCAGGGTCGGTGATTAGTTGAGTCATACGTTTCTTTGAAATGTCTGACATATTGCTGAATCATGCAGTGTTTTTTCATTAAAGGATAGTTATGGTGTTCTCTGAGTTTCTCTTAACTTTTCCCACAGTCATATCTCTCTCTCTCTCTCTTTCTTTCCCTTCTGCCATTTTGAACTTGTTGGCCTTGTGTTGATGGACGTCGGTCAAAATTTGATGCAGTCTTGTTTTTTCACTGCTCTTGTGGTTAAAATCACTAGGTAATGTAAATCATATCTGTACAGCCTCTCTGCTGTTGTTATTTTACCTCAAGCAGCTGACAATTATTGTAGTAAAGATGGTGTTGGAGGGCACAGTCCTCATGAAAAAGCCCTCAGTGGTGGTCAGTCTTTTGAAAATTACATTTAAACTTGCTTATTTTAAGTGCAGTTTGAAATAGACAAATGTACCAAAATATGCTTTTGACCTGTCAGATTGCTTTAATTAGACAAAAAATGTAACACATTATTTGTCATTCCACTTCAAAAATGTCCAGATTGGGGCATCAACAATTATCAACAGGAGACTGATAAAATACCTAAAACATGAGTATAAAATGAGGTTATATATAAAAGAGGCACTTTAACACGAAGACATGAACAAAGTTTAAATGTATGATTTAAAATTAAAAAGGATAAATTGACTATGCAACTTACAATTAACAATTTTTTCAGTCATTAAGTCTTCATTTCCCGTGGTTATTCTCCACCATTCACTTGTCATTTAATAAAAATGGATACAGAGATTTCTGTTCTTTACAGCAGCAAGTGGACAAAAACACTTCATTGGCTCCAACTCAGGACATTCAGTGTTTACTGAGCCATTTGGCCAGAATGTCAGTATGTTTATACTTGGATGTATTCTGAGCGAGGAACGAAGGAGAAGAAGCAGGCCTCATATAAATATACTCATTATAGTTTATTGTTTCTTTCTTGTGATATTTTAGCATTAGAACCTAAATGACTGTAACTCATTTCCACATTAAAGAGAAATTCCACTTCACCGTATAGAATTGCATAGAAGCTGACCTCAGGAATGTGCTCTGCTGGCACCTCTATTGTATTTTATTGCGTTACTCCACTGTTCATTTTATGGGCACAGGCAGCTCTTTCAGTCTGACCACTATCATTAAAGAGCACATTTTCTTGCTATGACGTCATATCCTGTCCACGTTAGAAAACTATGGGAGCTCAGGAGAAGTATGCATGAATTCCCATACACAACAACACTTTTTTCCCAATCTGTACTTGATGTGACGCTCAGAGAAGGGGTTGGTTTGGTAAAACTGATTAATATTTCATGGGATTTGAGCACTAATCATTTTTGTGCAAAATGTTGTTGAGATGTTGCAGGAGGGTCAAATAAAATGTTTCTCTGGTTCCCTCGATCCTTCTTCCTGCTTTTTCATTCTTACTCTCTCTCCCTTTTTCTGTCTTTTTACCTTTCTTAATTTGAATATTTAGTGAAACATCTTCATAATTCTTGCATCTCTCTCTTAACCCACTAACCAGTCTGTCTGCTTGTCTCTCTTAACCCACTAACCAGTCTGTCTGCTTGTCTCTCTTAACCCACTAACCAGTCTGTCTGCTTGTCTCTTCTCTTCTTCCCTCTCGCCAGTCTCTTAATGAGAGCAGGCAGAGTGAATGTGTGGCATAGAACAAACAGGCAGGGGAGATTAAGAGGTGTTGAAAGAAGGATGAGAGGAGAGAGGGAGATTCAGAGAGTGAGAGAGAGCTGTGAAACACTAAATAGGCTGCACTTGAAAAAGAAAGCTGGATCAGACAAAGACTGTGAAGCTGAACATGTGTTTTGTCTGGTTTGCAGTTAAATGAATCACGTCGGTGAGCAGGTTTACAGAAAAGAAATATTTCAGTCAAGTTTTCATGATTCATAGAGATGAAATAGGTTTTTTCCCACCTCATTTAGAAAAAAATCAATAGCAAGAAACTCAGTAAGAACCAGCTTATCCAGGTTGGTTTTTATTTGATTCTTGCATTAAATTTAAAAGAATTAGCATTTTGGATAAATTCACAACAGCATCTTTGAACAATAATTTAACTTCTAAATTGATGTACTAAAGCAAGCTAAAGAAATGTGAATGGATAAAGAAAAAAAGCATTTAAAAAATCTTAAGCACAAATAATAGAATAAGGACAATCTTGTTTTTATATCAGATTTGTTTGAAAAATCTCACAGTGTGATTTTATGTTATGTTGCTTCTGTGCAAAAGATTTCCTGTTTACGCAGTAATTTGTGTTAGTTTAACCTGTTTTGTTTTGCAGTGACAGATTTGTTATCAACTCAGAAATTGAAAATAAAAGAGCTAAGCCACTGAAAGCGTTACTAAGCCCAGACATGTAGGTGCTAATCATGTTATTCATGCACTGATTTGAGTTTTCCTTCTTTAAAGCCGTGAACTGTGAGCTGAGGTGCAGACAGGCTGGTGGCAGACTGGGTGCAGAAATAATAGTAGGGGCAGAATGTATAATAGCTACTGTCTGTGGGGTATATAGAGCATGGAGAAGTGGTCTGTCACTCTATCTGGGGGCAGAGGGGTATTTATGGGAGGGCAACAAGGGAAGATAGCAGGGTGAGAACAGAGAAAAACACAGAAAAAAATAAGAGTCGGAACAGAGAGAAAGACAGTCGATCATTATGGAGAGCAGAATCCTGAGGCATGCTCACAGATGCACAGAGAAAGATAAGGAAAAAGGGATCGAGACAATACAGTGAGAGCATTTTCTACATATGGCTTTGTCCTCAAAAGCAATATTGACTCTGTTTCATGTTCGTCTTCTTGTAGCTGCAGTATATGTTGCCTCTATCCTGCTCTAATAGTCTGAAGAGTGGGAAAAGGGTTGTGAAGATCTCTTTTGTCCACTCTGTGAAGCCGTCCTGCTTTGTTTCTACCTCCCCTTACTTTCCCTCCCTCTTCATCTCCCTCTCTGTTTCTCTGTAACCGATCCAGCTCGCCTCATTTCAAACCTAAACATGTCTGTCTGGCTCCAAAACAGACCAGGCCACCCCTCTCCCCTCTCCTCATCCTCCCACCCCTCCCCCACCAGACCCCATTTCCAATCCAGAGGGATGATGTCATGCCGATGCTTAGGAAAACGATGGGGCTCAGGACGTGCTGTGTGTGTGTCTGTATGTGTGTATCTGTTGGTGGAGGGCAGCCATGGGATGAGAGGTCATGGGAGTGGTAGGTGATGTAGTCAGATTGTTTTTTAAACTTCCCAACAATGATCTCAGAAAATTATTGGGTCAATAAAAAGGAGAGAGACAGTGAAAGAGCAGCCTTCCCTTGTGTGTCTCTGCTTTATTAGCATTCCTGTCAATAGTTATAACCAGTTCATAACACAGTGCGTATACGTATAAAAAGCTTTTGAGTATAAATACTCAGTGCTGTTTTGGTACCAACTAAATGTGTCTACGGCACCAAAATTAAAAATTGACCTCAGTCAGCACTCAGGGTGTTGCTTTTGTTTACCTCTGTCAGTATAAATGCTTAATTACATTTTACCTGAGTTGCACTCCAGATTGTTTTTAAGTGAAACTCTTGCATTGTAACATTTGAGAACTTCAGCTTCTCGTTAACCGAAAATAATGGTTTAGTGCAAAAACAATTAACAAATCAGCCAAAAGATTTTGATGAACTTAGGTAAGATTTTGTATCTGCAGTAATTCAAAGCAACACCTGTCCTTTAAAGCTGATAAGCCGGTAATAGTATGTTAAAGTTACGATAGGCAACATTTGGAAATCAAACTAGCAGTAACATGAGACTCATAAGGATGCAACTCTGCTGCACTCGTTCCCTGTTTTTGCTCCGGCTCGTGTTTTATTTTATTTGTTGTCACTCTCTCTTTTAAGGCCAGTTTACACCAAAGATTCACGACGAGATGAAACGGTTGCAGTGGTGTAAACTGGTTTGTCTAAGCATGACTCGAGCCAGCTGACAGTGTCGCCTGCAGGCGCTATTGTCAGCAGAGGCGAGTTTTAGAGCGCAGGGCACGTCACCCATTTCAGTAGTCAATCAGCTGGTAGCTACATCAGCTGTTGTTAAGAAACACAGCATAGAGCAGCCAATAAGAACACGTGTTCTTTGAAATTACCGTGATTGGCCAAAAATACCCTGTGACTGTGTGAATACAGAGCCACAGAGAGGTGCAGAAATGTTGGGTTCTCTCTGACCACTTGATTTACAATATGCTGAAAGGTTTTTATGGAATTTTTGTCAGATGACACCAAAGAAAATCTGCCTACCCGGACTTTAAAACAATTGTTCAGTGTGAAAACACATAGTGGAAACACCGTGTTAGCAGAACAGCAGCTGTAGTCCTCTGAGTTTGCACACAGGATGCATTCAGGCACAGTGCTGAGCGTAGGTCATCTGCGTTTTACAGCAATCAGAACCCATTACACAAGCAATTTATGCATCATATGTAAATGAACAAGTGATTCAGCAAATGCATTCCATTTTATAAATAAATAAATTACATTCCTGCGACACATTAAATGTGTCTGAAATTTCAATTTAGTTCTCATTAGAGTAAAATACTGAGTGTCTATTGTTGAGAGATGTGATGAATGAGTAAACAAGGAAGTGAAGTTGTGCGTGAGGAACAGAATCAAAAAGTTGCAGTGTGTCTCTCTGATTCTCAGTCAGTGTATTGCTATTTATCATGTACATGTTTGTACATGGCCATCCTGTCTGCACATACTGTATGTGCTACTGTGGAATCTGTGTTTGTATTTCGGGTCACTCTGTGGGCCGATGAGAGGTGTGTGTGTGCATGCACTGTCCATCAGTGGATGCTTCTCATTCCAGTCTTTTTCGGGGTGCAATCTGGAATCTCAGCTGTCTCCTCACCCCACCCTCACACACAAATACATGCACACACACATTAGGGTGTGGCATCAGCATCCTTCTGCATGCTCCCTCTGTCCCTAAGCAGCTGACATAGTCTCTGAGAGGGATGAGAACACACACACACACACACACACACACACTGGTACTTCAGCAGAGAGGCGTTATGAGGCTTTAAACCCGTAGCTGCAGATGGACATTCCTGGGAAGGGCTGGTTAGTCTGGGTGACAGCAGAACAGGAGGCATGTGTGTATCTTTGTGTGTCTTTGCGCACACGTGTTTGTGAAAATCCCTGTTCTAAATCATGACTGCGCGCCTCTCGTGTCTTCACCCCCTCCATCTCTTTACTCACACCTTTCACCTCCTCCTCTCTCTTATTTTATCCTCCCATAGTTCCTCTTTTAGTCCCTCCATCTCATCTTCCTGCAGCGTTTCTCCTTGGAGGATCTGTGAGGCCGTGACTCACTGTCCTTCCCCGCACCAACTGTGTCAGCAACTCTTTAATGATGGGAGTAGAAGTCAAGCCAAACTGGGCCAACAGCTCACTGGTTGTCTTTGGGCTCATGCTGTGAAGCTGGAGAATGTCCTATTTTTTTTTTCACCTATGAAGCTGCTCGCACATTTAAATTTTAGATTTCAGCAATTAGCAGTTCCTTTTTGACTTTAGAGCTTCTCCAAATGGCTACTCTGCTGCTTATATGATAAATGTTTTCTCTCGTGACCTGACTGAAGATTTGCTGTACCCATGATGTGTTCTAGAAAGCCCATAATGTGCATGAGTCAGCCTCTGCAACGTTTCTGTTCAGGTCTGTAAATCATAAATAATGACAGACCTCTAAAATACCAAGAAAACTGCATGTGCAGTTTTGAGAGATTACTGAATGAAAAATGAGTGTTTTTGACTCTGATACACATTTTATTTTGTTGCCAAACCATCAGTATTTCAACTGTTGTGGTTTTATGAGTGAAAAATATGCTCTTCATTGTTATACTGAACATTGATGTGTGTTAAGAGTGTTGACCGTAACTGGTATTGATGATAACAGTATTTAGTGATGAAATATTAGTACTGTGTAAATAATACACTTGATAATATCTTTTAAGTAACACATCACCTCTTCAGTAATTTCTCACTATGTCATTGTAAGAGGTCATAATGCACTGTAACGCTGGTTGCTAGTACTAGGGCTGTGTATTAGCAAGAACCTGGCGATACGATATGTATCAAGATACAGGGGTTACGATACAATATATTGCAATATATTGCAATTTTTTTTCAATCTAATTTAGGAAGTATAAAGGAACACACCATAATATTCGTAAAATCTGAGTGAAGAAAACATTTCCTTTGTTTATGCAATCAGAATATCATAAGAATACTTTTTGTGCAATAGCTGTCAGGAATTTAAAAAATCACAAATTGAACCACTGCCACGAATCTCTGCAAGTAAGCTCTTAATTAAATTGGTGAAATATTGCAAAACATAATATCGCAAAATTGATTTGCAAGGATATTTTTTTACAGCCCTAGTTACAACCCACCATTAACTGGAGGAATTTCAGAATGGTTATTAGTTTTGTTGAGTCATGATTACAGAATCTCTCCAACTCCCTGCACTTGTGTTTTGAGTGTAATTCATTTGCCAAAAAGAGAAATGCTGGAGATATTTTGGAAACAATAATGTTATTGTTAATTCAGGCAGCAGAAATCTGATATCCTGTAATGTATCTAAATTCTGAGAACCACTGATCAAACTGAAAACCAGACAACACCTAATATTAAACAAAGAATAAAAAAGATTAAATCAAACACCGCTGGAGTGCTCAAGTCCAGGTTCTCCCCCTGCCCATCCGGAGTC
>JAQFJB010000008.1:2689051-2701077 GCA_029874875.1 Naso minor
CCAGCCCCCTGACACTGCCACGTGTGGCCCCAGCAGCTAATTATAATCTTCAATTCATTTCAGCTCCAGGAGCCTGTAGGGACTCCTCTTTCCCCTTGAGTGTGTGTGTGTGCGTGTGCCGCAGTAAGAGTCACGGGCCACTCGAGCGTGCGCATTCTCTGCTGCTGCATCGCAGGGCCACTTACCTTCCTCGGAAACGACCAGCAACTGTGGCCGGAGAGCACCAAGCTTGAGGCCCTTCGGTAGTTCTGCGAAAAAGAAAAGCTGTGGACTGTTTGAACACTCACCGGACCACAAAGTGGCAGTGACTCGGTAAAGAGATTTCTATTTTCATATTTTTCTTGAGTTTGGTTTTCTGGCCTCTAAAAGCTCTGAAGGATATATGTTTTCTGTATTTTTGTCTTTCATCTACTGGGTTTTGTATTCTCATTATTTTTTTCTGCAAGAAACACTTTTCATCGAAGGAGGATAAAAATGAAACAAATCCATGGAGTATTTTACTTTGCTAGTCACTGCACCCCACGCAGCCTTTCTTTTATATAACAGAGAGTGGGTTTTCTCACCTTAAAAGGAGACTTTTACACTTCCCTGCCTGCTGCTCGCTGAGACTGTTTAAGTTGTCCAAGCCCTCTCTGCTTTTTCCTGTTGTGCTGCAAAGGAAAGAGGGTACCAGAGACGAAGGAGGCAGAAGCTCAGTGAAACTGAAAAGGGGTAAAGGAATGGGTTGCTGTAAATGAATATGGAGGAGAGAGTTGGACTGTGTGTTTCTGACAGCAAAACAAAGGGGAGTTATCTGAATGGTCCTCACCTCACCCTGGACTTCGTACTTCTCAGAGAGGGAGATGATGACTGTTTCTTTCCCTTTCTCCCTCTGCTCATCCCTCCACCTCTCCCTCATTCCTAACAGTCTTTCAAATAAACAGGGCTAGTGATTAATATGGTGCCGAGAGGGAGGGCTGCCTCTCTCACTCCTTCACTGATGCCACACAACATCTCAGAAAGACCGAGGAACTGCACCAGTGTTGAAGTGACATAAGCAAAAACACAACGCACACCAGTGTTATGATACTGTGGATAAAATTTGGAATATTTTTTAGAATGTGAAACCTGAAGGATTTGTTAAATGCAGCCAAATGGACTGTGGTATTTGAGGATTGCTGGACAGTGGGCAATTGAAGGTAAAGGAATCCATTTTGCACAAAGATCTTTTTTTGTGTGCTTTTTTTTTACTTAATTTGCCACCCGTGCACCTTAAACAATAGGGTTTCTGTGGCAGCCCAACAGGAGTGAAAAGGACAAAATGGGGAAGCCCCTGAGCCGTCCGGACTGCCTGAGGCAGAACCCCCGCTGCCTTGGAAAAGGTGATGAAGATGAGGCATACATAGAGGATTGCTATGTTCCTCAGCGATCAATATATGATACTATGCGCATTAATGAACAGATTGACCAAGGGACCAAACTGTGTCAACCCTCTAGGAGCACTCTAGGCTCTGGTGGGGAGGTGAGAGGAGAGGGAAGTACACTCTCCAGCAATGGCACCATCGGAGCCGAGTTGGGTGGTGTTTTTGTCTCCAGGAATGCAGAAAATGCTGGTGGAATAAAGAAACTAGATGAAAGAGTGATTTTTGATGCCTTAAAACTAACTGGTGATCCTCAAATAATGTCACCACCAGTTGGCATTGTAGGTTCAAGTTTGGCTATTGCCCCGTCCTCATCTGGCTCTGGTGGGGCAGCTGCAGTGGCCAAGAGGAGGCATCAGGGTGGTGATAAGAGGGACAATCCAAATCGTCGTTCTTGGAAAGCCTTTATGCCCCCAACTTACCCAGAATTTGCTGAAAGACTTGAGTTCTCATCTGTTGAAGGAGCAGAAAAGCGTGTGTCAGGGGCAGGGATTCCTCTCTCTCCTTTACAGTCCATTCCTTCTCACCTCTCCCCATCCACCCCTACATCGTCGACTCCTTCCTTGCCTCCTTATACACCCTCTCCTCTATCATCTGCTCCCCACACTCCTCCTGTCTCCTCCTCACCTTCTTTGACACCCACAGTTAGCCCTCTGCCTCCTCTCCAGCAGCATCCTCTCAGCAGGCAGAAACAGGTTCATCCTGTGCTGCAGAAGCAACACAGACAAACTCATGGGGTGCCATCGCCTTCCAAAGAACATTTGCCTGCGTTTGGCCTGACTCAGGTACCCCAGGTTTCTGGAAATACACCACAGCAGAGCCCCAGTATATCCGGACAGGTAGAAAGAAAAAGGGAGGGGCACAAACGGACCACTAGCTCCTCTAAAGATGGAATTAGACAGATTCTGGAGGTGCCTGTTGAGCCAGTAAAGACCTCTGATTCAGAGAGGGACTCTCCTCTTTTGGACCAGGACCAGGGGGACAGTACTCCTCTCATCCCACCAAAACCAGTCTTTTGTCCTCCTACCAAGGCTCGCACCTGGCCCCGCAGTATAACAACAGGGAAAAGAACCCAGGTCGGCCTGAGGCACAACTTCCCTGTACTCCCCCCATTGCCTCCCCTATTGGGTGAGGATAGCAACACAGATGAAGAGTCACTTTATCTACTAGACCCCCCATCACCGTTCCTGAAGGAGGAGGAGGGCATAGTATATGGAGGTCTGCCTCTCTCCCCCTGTATCAGTCAGGAGGGAGGTGATGAGGGACTGCTTGGCTGGGGTGCTCAGGGCAGTGAGCTCAGAGAACGCACAGCCTCTGAGCTCAAATTTGAGGAGGATGAACGCAGGATACTTGAGGAGCTTGAAGAACAGGAGCAGGAAGACTGCAGGGAAATGGTTGAGGAGGAGAAGGCATGGAAAAAAGAAAAGGACAAAGCAGAGGAGGAGAGAGCTCAGAGAGAGGAAAGAGAGTGGGAGGTAGTTCTTAAATTAGAGAACAGGGAGATAATTGACCAGTCTTGGGATAGGGAAACACTGGAATCAGAGCAATGGGGACTGACAGGCTCTTCTGGACCTTGGCCTGTATTGACTCCCCCTACAGGTTTTGGAGGCCCTGGGGTTCCCAGTGTCTCCCCCTGCCCCAGCTTAGGGGCTGAGTCAGATGACCTCTTCCTGGAGCTGGAGAGGCAATGTCAAGAGGATGAGGGAGAGGAGGGAGTGGAGATGAGTGTAGACCCTGACCCTTTTGATCCCTACACACTTCCTTGTTTAGAAGAGGAGGAAGAGGAGAGAGAGGAAGAAACAAAGACCGCCTGGGTGGATTTTGAAGGAACTCTTCCTATAGACGAAGTTAACTCTGTTGAGCCTGATAATGTTGTACCAGGCTTAGAGACTATTACAATAGACTCAAATTTAAATCCGTTTGGGCACATACAGCAGATTTCAAGCTTTGACTTGGTGCGAGCACAAGACTGTGAAAAGGAACATGGTTTCATTGATGAAGAATGTGACGTTGACTACAATGAAGATAAAGCAGAGGTAGAAGAAGAGATTAGTTGCCCAACAGACTCTGCTCTTGGTCAACAACTGGAGTCAGACTCCAGTGGCGTCCACATGTCCCAACCAGACAGAACTGGTATAAGTGACATTACTCAGACAGACTGTGAACTGGGAAGACATGCACAGACTGAAACAGACCCTGATAGTGGGGCATCATCAGAGTGTGATAGCAAGGATTGTGAAGAGAGAGCTTCCCCTCCATCTCAAAGCCCTCTGAACCCTTATGTGGAGGAAGTGGAGCGAGTGGAGGAGAAGGTTGAACAGGATGAGGCGGAATTGAAAGAGGAAGAGGAGTTAGGAACAGAGTGGGATGTGTATGACCAATCTGAGCCAAGTTTGGACAGTAGCGAGGGAGTTCTCATGGATCATTCCCTTGAGCTCCTGCACTCAGTTGAAAATGAAATTAACAATGAATGTGCACAGGATGTTGATGTTCAGACTTCCTGTCTAGAAAGTTTAGTCCCTTCAGACATTAGCGAACCTGCTATGGCAATAAATTGTGACACAGAGGGTACATGCTTTTCTTCAAAGAAGTTTGTTGTACCTGTAGATCTAGTCTCAGGACTGGACCTGTTGGAACAAGATCCAGATATGGAAACTACAACTGAAGCGTCAGCTAGCACCCCAAAATCAGATTCTGATCCTCTGCTACATCCTCAGCACACTGACTCGGCACTCCCTTCCTCTTCACCTCAGTCACCGTCTAAATCAGATTCTTGCGGTGCTGGATTAGATGTTAAAGACTCAGAGGCCTTTGTGATATCAGATAGTTTTGTTTACCTAGCTGTGTCTGCACCCCCACAGTACCCCAGTGACTGTCCCCCATCTCCACTTGAGGACTCCATCCCCCCAAGTCCTCTCCCCAAAGATGAGGAAGGAGCCCTCCTTTCTCCTGACAGCTTTGTTTACATGGCAGCACCTGAACGGCCCCAGCATGGCCCTTCAGATGTCTGCTCAGCCTGTGAAGATACTCAGGAGCTGGACTTGGACTCATATTCTGAAGGAACCCAGTCTGGGATGGATGGGGTAGAGTTTGTCCTAGGCTCTATGACAGGGGACAGTGACTGGGAGTCAGATGGCTCTGCTCTAGATTTTCCTCCACTCACCTCCACAGACCAGGCCTGGGACCAACTGGAGCCAGGCCTGCTACAGAGCCTATTTGCACAGACAGAGACATACCAAGCACTTGCCTATAGGCCCCAGGAAGACGGGCCCCAGACAGGGGCTACAGCTTGTCCCACAGATGCCATCTCAGAATCAGGAAGGAGCTCTAAAGCAGAAAATGAATCATCAGTCATATTACCAAGTTCCGACATTGATGTTGAAGCAGAGGTAATGCTTTCATTTAAATGTTTTATTTATAAAATAATTGAATTCCCTAAAAGACATTAAAAAAAACTTCATATTGTTGTTAGTCAAGACCGTTTTGCAGTATGATAAATCAATAGTGTGAAATCAATAGTGCAGTCGTACAGTATCGTGAGAAATGACAAAAATGAAAGAGCTTGCATCTGAGAGGAAGTTCACTTCTTAAATATTTATAGAGGTTTTAGCCGAAGCACAAAACACGGGTGATTTGTAAGAGATATGACAATAGAATGCAGTGTCCTGATTTAAAAAGATCCTGGTTTATTTGTGTATGTTGTGTTGTAGGGACAGATTGGTAGATGAGTAGTTAAAACTGAGCAAAACCTGTTTTAACATTGAATGCATTCCCTGTGGAAATATAGAGACTAGCATGGAAAAAGGATTGGGTCAGGTAGTTGAGCGTTTAGTATAACGGATGCAGACATAGCATGGACAATGTATGGGGGGGGGGTAAAGTTATGTAGACGCCATAATTAGCTAGTTGTGTTTAAGTAGTAGGGCTTTAAAAGATTGCAATATGATGCTCAGAGGGGGGATTACTACTTATGGGAAACTACCCTAAGAGTTTTTCTGTGTGAGTGTGTGTGTGTGTCGTGTGTTTGGGTTGGGTTGGGGTCAGTGCTAATCTACAGTGCATGCACATATTTGAGATTGATCACATGTTTGTTTGTGTGAAGCCTGAGGAGCAGTGTGCCGCAGCCTACTTATAATGCTGATCTCAAGTGCCAAGTTTACAGCATTTATCTCAAGGGCACGCAAATGTTGTGTTTACACTGTCTTTGTATGAAGCACAGAAATACAGTGTGTCCATACTAAGTCATGGGTGCTTGTGAGAAAGGTCAGTGTTTGAAGGGGCAGTGTGTTCATAAATGGGGCAAGACTTATGGATGACTTTAGCATTGTGGGTTGGTTTGGTTCTGAGAATGTAGTCACTGTCACAGCATACACAGTGTTAGTGCCGTGTAAAGACAGCGGTCTGAAATGGATATTCTATAAATGCTGCAAGATTAGCTTGGCATGGAACTGACTCAGAGGACTGTGTCAGACTACTCTCTCTGCATTCACCTGCATTCAGTCTTCGACTGTTTTGTTTGCCTAGTTTCACTTCTCTCCCATATACCCCTGTGTCGATATTTAACTATGTGGTCTGCATTTAAAGGTGTGTGTGTATATGCAGAGGGTTTCTGTGTGTGTGAGTGTGTGTGTGTGTGTGTGCGTGAGAGAGACAGGCTGTCGTGCTTTCTAGGAGCTCTGATATGAGTCAGTGTTTGGCCTAGATCTACCTGATCTGAATCCTGATTTCATTGCGCACAGACTCAAAATTTGGTTAGTTTTCGCAGTCTGCCTGTTATTATCCCAGTTAACAGGAAGGTTACTTGCTTGCATATGAAATGTATGTATAATAATTGTGTGATCTTGACAATTTTATATACATTCCCAGTCATCAACAGGATCTCATCACCTAATTTAAGTCTCAACTGTTTACAACATGAGAGAAACACTGTGGCTCTATTGCAAACCTGTTGGAAGGGCAGAGAAATGTAATAATTTCCAATCAGTGCACATCGTGAACAAGCAGTGTGTGATTTTGGTGCCCACTGACGCACCTGATCCCACGCAGATGATTAAAGCTGCTGGTTCTCTTTTATTACATTATAGTCTTGACCAAGCTGAAGCTGCATACGCTAAACACTGAGTCACAACTCATTCACTCTGCCCCGTGTGTGTTTATCAGTTCATTTCTATATGTATATATAATGTGTGTATGTGTGTGCAAAGAAAACGCTCACGCGCACGCGTGTGCATTGTCTTTGGTGAACTGATTTTTGTGTCCTTATGTTTTATCAGCCCATGTCTGGTTGTTCTCTCTGCAGTCATGTTCTGTCCGGATTTAGTTTAATGTTATCAGAGTCCACTCAGCCACAGGCTGAATTTAGAGAATTACAGCGAGGCAGGGTGCCTTAGTGCAGATGATCTTTAGCAACATCAGGCTCGTTGTGGGGGGAAAAAAATTGATAGAAAGAGGAACATTTTTAGGAAAACAGAAAAACGGCCTTCATACTGGGGCCTGTATGCATCGGTAGTATTATTACTGTGTGTACTTCATGTCCTGTAGTTTCTAAAGATACTTTCTGATATTTAAATTTTGCAGAATTTTGTGCTAAAAGCCATCAGTTGCAATGAATCTTTCCCAGGCCAGACACAAAACTAACTTTTAAGTCTTTTAATACCCAGAAGACTTAAGGTCAACTTTAGATTTTTTTTTAACAGTTTAGATGTTATACCGCTGCATTGATGGGTTTTTTAGACATAGCGCTTGGCCCCAATTTAAAGTATCATCCCAAAAGAAGGCTACTAGCATTACTAATGCATCCTTTCCCTAAGAAAATAATTGAGAAATCACTGTAGTGATTCTTAAGCTTGGTATGCATGTGCGTAATACCACAGAATCACTGGGTCCTAATTTTTTCTTTATAAGTAATAAATACTTTGACAATTTGGAAATTTAATTCTCCAATTTCTGTCCACATTTCTGAAAGGTTGCACAAGCACTGCTGTTGTGTTAGGAAATCCCCTTTATTTTGCCATGCTTGCTCTCCTCAACTGACTCCTTCCCTCTCCTCCCTCTCCTCCCCCTCGTCTCCTCCATGCTTGAATGGTTTTGCTGCCGAGATAAGGAGGTGCTAGATACATACTGTGGCTCTCTGTGAAGGGAGCTGTATCTGCCAGCATGGCTACACAAACAGTGTGTGAAGTTGTCAGGGGAATATAAACCTAGATATCAGATAAGACTGTGCCAGGGCTAACACAGGAGCTTAGGGCTAGACTTTGTTGCCTGTTGATGGTCCTGTCCTTCGCTCTCTGTTTTGCTTCTGTTGTGCACTGACATGTCTCCTAATTCATCCGTCTCTCTCTGCTCTCTGTTCTTTATTCTTTTTATCTACACTAAAACAAACACAAGGCCATTTTCACATTAAGTTGTGGTTAGGAACTGATTGAAAAGGGATTGTGTGAGGGCTTATAGAGAACAGATAAACACACCATGTTTAGAAAGACGTAGACGCGGACATAAAAAGAGTTATGACGGGCGACAGGGAGGTTGGGTGGTAGAAGCTATTGTTTGCTGGGGGAGCACCTTTAAGCGCTACATGGGGATTTGGTACGATGATAAAAGATGTACGCTGGCAGGCAGACACAAGCAGAAGGTTTTTGGATTAATATGAAGCTAATTTTAAGGCGCATTGTATGCATGTGTGCCCCACAAACAGACAGACAGATGGACACTTTGCATGCTGTTTGATGATTTGGGACAAGGGACAGTACGTCCGAATGCAGCTTATACACAGATTTAGAGGCAGATTTCATTCATAACCCATTTGCATTTGTTGTTGTTTGTGCTGCCTGCAGATGTAAGGTTTAAAGGGTTGACAAAAATCTTTATATTTGACGAAATTATCTTCATTTAGATACATAAAAACTCCAGAATGTTGCATACTTATTTTTTGCAAGGTAACAAGTTTTTACTTTGCATGTTCACTAGAGCTGCAACGATTAATTGAATAATCGATTAACTGCCAACTAAATTGATAATCGATTAATCATTTCCTTTTTTCAAATAAAAAAGTCAAAGTAATTGCTGGTTTAGCCTCTTAAACGTGAGGATTTGCTGAATTTCTGTGTCATTCATGAGAATAAATGAGGAGTCTTTGTGTTTTGGGCTGTTCGGACAAAAGAAGTAATTTGAAGACATCACATTGGGCTCTGGAAAATTGAAATGAGCATTTTTCACACTTTTTCGACATTTTGTAAAATAATTAACTGATTAATCGTGAAAATAATCTGCAGAGTAATCTAGAATGAAGAAAATCATTAGTTGCAGCCCTAATGTTTACACAGATGAGGACACAACACGATCGTGTGCACTCCAAACAAATTTGGACCTCAGAAGCATCTTTTTGTTCTATAACTGATGTTTTATTGGAATTAGATTTGTTATTTTTGGTCTGAAAGTCAGTTTTGATATTCTGAAGCTGTAAAAAATAAAAATTCTGCTGTAACTGTGTGTGTCTCAAAGCTGCACAGACCCCATTCTTGAGCCAAATCATTTTCAATACAAGATGAAATTGTAGGAGCAAATGGGCCCGAAAAAGAGGTGGCATTGAAAGACAGATGTTAAAGCAGAGAGGGACAAACAGGCATAGAGAGAACCAGCTGGCATCAAGTCCACCGCTCATACATTTATACTTTGATTGATGTGATAATTCTGGTACTTAACAACCGCCTCCGGGATAAACCTGCGGACGATGGAGAGAGAAGGAGGGGGATGCGTTCAGGAACACAGAAAAGCATGAAAGCAAACACAGGAACACAGTGATCTCTCATTGGAATTGAACATAGATGCACTTGAAATGTAAAAAGTAGCTAAAATCTTTGAAGAAAATTTTTGATTATTTTACATATTTTTTTCTCTGTGCTTGCCTCTGCATAACTTCTTCTCCTCTCAAACAGCACAATAACAAATCTCTTAAACAGAGGCGAACAGTAATGTTTCCCTGTTAGATATCAACACGTTTCCAAAAAACCTCAGCCCTCGCCTCCGAAAAGGAATTTATATATTTACTCTCTCTTTGTCTGTCTCCCAGGGATTGATTAGCAGCACAGTGAAGGCGTGTGTTTTAAACTGCATTTCTACAAGAGAGAAAGAATTGTTGGTGGGACAGTAAAGGAGAAGAAAACAAGGATGGTGAAGTTAGCCATCATGCTTTGAATGCAGGTCACATTTGCATAAGATTTGTATCTGTTTGTTGATGCATAAGCAAGGACAATGATTTCAAATGGGATTTATTAACCCATTAACCCCTTTATCCCTGTGCTGAAGATACATCAATCTATTGCATGAAGCAAAGCTTTTCTGGCAAAATTATTTTCCCCATCAAGTTTAGTGTGGAAACAGATTTCTACCCTTTCCTTCCTACCCGCATTCTTCGTTCCATTAAAAGAGAAAGGGGCGAGGAAGGAAGGACGAGGGTTGAAAGCCAGGAAGAGAGTGAGAGACGAGGGCAGAGACAGGAATAGAGGGAGAGGGGGGTGGCAGGAGGTGTGGGAGGTAAAGGAAAAGCAAGCGATAGCAGTGCTGTCACTGGCTAACTAATGCTTTCAGGAGAAACACTTTTCCCATGTTACAGGATACTTAGGCTGCTCATTTTGGTTGTTTGGTTTTCCAGTTAATGCTCATATACCCTAACCTACCATTCAGTTTTCATAGATGTCGGTGACTGCTCTTGTCTTTCTCTGCTTGTCTTTTTTTTAAATAGCATACCAGTCAATCTGTAGCTTTAAGGCGACACTAAAAAGGTGAACACATTTTTCACATGACCACTCGCTTTTTTCATGAAGTCGACAGATCACTTAGATATGAAAATCAGTTATGAAGGGAAAGAAAATGAAAGAAGAATTCAAAGAACAACGTTAAAGCCTTGAGAACAAGTTGGAAAACTGCAGCTGGGCAACATCCTATAGGCAATTTCCGAAGCATAATTCCTTTTTTTAATATTTTTGCAGCAGCAACAGTTAGCTAACATTTTCTATGTTAATCTTCTATGTTGATTTAATTCTGTCTAACATTTTAATTGCTTCACATTTCTCATCTGTCCAGATTAAGAAAGAGGTCAGCCTTGAGTGATGCACAACAATGCAGCTATTAACCACCTCAGCATTATTAGCTTGACAAATGACTGTTACGTCTACTGCATCCACACATGTATACAGTATGTTCATGTACAGACGACACTGCATGCATGTCAATACACAGAAGCATCACAGTCATGTGCTCTCACACCCCTTCATGACAGGAGTTCCCAAGCTCGAGACCCAAAAGAGAAATGTGGTGTCTCAAGGGGTCAAAAACTTAAACAAATTCACAATGAAATGCTGTTACTGTGATATTTATGAACTGTTTATAAAGGACACAAATTAAGGAATTTTAAATTTACCACTTTGTGACATGCCTTTATTACATTATAAGTATGGCTGAATGGCAATGTTCAGATTTGGCAAGTGTATTATTAAGTTTCTCACCAGCCCATAATAAACTTGCAGTACTTACACTGAATTATGATGACATAGAAACAAGGTGACACATTCAATATGTCAGCTCCAGTGAGTAGTGCGTACATAAGTGCATCACAGCAATAATCACATTTGCTGAGTGTTACGTTAAGTTTCTTATTACCTTATAAAAATGTTCTTGAAATTCAGTAGAATGCACTGTGCTGTAACAGCACTGTCTCTTTTTTTTGCACAGAAAAAAGATAATTTGACTTTTCCTGATGATGAGAATCCTTTGTTTGGAGATCTCTCTTCAGTTTGTTCATTTTTTGAGCTCTCATTGCTGAGCGCCTCCCCACATAAAACACAAAGACTTCTCTGATTTCAAATTGCTTTGGTGAAGTCAACGTTTATAAACTCTTTCTTGTATTTCGTACAGACAACAGTCTTACTTTTGAAAATTGCTGCAGTTGTTTGATAAACATGGAAAAAATATGCGAATTCTTCCATTGTCTTTGCAACTTTAACAGACTCTCAGACTGATGTCTTTTTGATGAGATTCATCGATGCAGAAAATATTCAGCCAGAATCAGCCTTTCACGTTCATTCTCCAGCTTCAGACAGATCTACTTTCATCCCAGTGTCTTTATCGCCCGTCCACACTGAACTGCTGAAGTGAGAAAGCCAGTTCAGTCCAGATGGCGAGCTGGAGTGGGAGGAAGCGGTGGCAGGGGCAGCAAAAGAGAAGAGACGAGAGATGAGTGATCTGGAGGAAGAGCAGGAAGGATGACAAGTTCTGTGGTGGTAGTTCAGTCAGCTCAGTTAAGAGCATGTGCGTGTTGTGCTGTGTGCTGGTTGAGGTAGGGAAGAATGACAAATATGTGGGACATTTTCCAGAGCTCTGGTTCAGAGGAGTCAACCACTCCGAGCTGCTGAGGAGAGAGAGAGAGCGGACAAAAACGAAAAGAAGAGAGAAAGAGACGAATCATAAAGAGAGTGACAGAAGAAAAGGAGGGAGAGCACATACAACCCATAATGCATTTATAGTGTATGTTTGGATGATAAATGGGTGTACTTAGCCTGTTTTTTCCTTTTCTGTAGTTCTCTATCTCTCACTCACACACAAACACACACACACACACACACAAGGATA
>JAQFJB010000008.1:3111105-3121939 GCA_029874875.1 Naso minor
GACCACAGGGGGAACACACACACCTCTCTCTCTCTCTCTCTCTCTCTATCTCACTCACTCACTCACACACACACACACACACACCTCATGAGGGCTGCAGATCATCAGACTGAGGAAAAATTCTGCAGAGGCATCCTGATTACAACAAGGGAGAGCGAGTGAGGGAGAGAGAGATTTGTAAAGTGCTCCATAACTTTTTGTTATTTCTTCGGCAGCCTTGGGTGAATGGATTATTCATGGGTGGGGAGAGAGGGAGCAGTGCAGAGAACTGAGGAGACAGAGAGAGAGAGAAGGAGGAAGGAGGATTAGGGAGAAACATTTAAGATAAACAGACAGAAAGAAGAAAAAGAAGGGAGAGAGAGAATGAAAGAAAAAACACCAGAGAGAGGAGAAAGAAAGTGATGAAAATGATTAGATTAGAGTCTTTATTTGTCATTGCAAATCAATACACAAGGAAATGCAGTTTAGCAGCAATCATATGCTTAGCAGCTTAGATAAAACCAAATGAAAAGAGAATAAATGACATAGAAAGATAGAACGTAGAAAAATAAAGACATAAAGAAGAGAAACAGAAAGAAAGAAAACAGAAGAGAAAGAAAGGAAGAAAGAAAAGATAGATAGATAGATACCTTTATTTAATCAGGGAAAACCAGTCAAGAGCAACCCTCCCATTTATGGTTCCCTGCATATACATAATTAAGTTATACAATAAAAGTACAGGAAAGTATAAAACCAACAATGCTATACACAACATGAAATTAATAATAATATACACAAGCTGTGATTAGAAAAACATACAAAAGACAGAAGACTAACAGAAAAAATAGAGAGCAGAAATAAAAATGAGAGAAAATGGACGAGTTTAAATGCTGAATTCATTACACTCTTAATGATCTCACTGCTTCAGCCTTCTATCAATCACACACAAATACACAAACACAGCGACGCACTCAAATACACACCTGAATAAACATGATCTACTTTACATCAGACAGATCCATTAAACACAGAACGATAAACACACAGGTGCAACTGCATAAACATCACACAGCTAAAAGACCTTGTGTATTCATTTGCAAACACACACACACACACACACACACACACACACACGCATTTAAGTTGAATCAACTCTCACTAACACTCATCATGTATTCAACAGTTCTGTGGGATCTGAATCGAGAGCTAACGTTTGTGTTCAGTCGAGTACACAATGGTGGTGTGAAGTGTGTGTTGTGTTGTGTACACACCCATCAATGTTACAACAGCGATAAGCAAATGCCAAGCGCTTGTACACACACACACACACACACACTTCCCACTATTACACTCCACTGCAGTTGGTGTGGACACTCGTACAAGAGCACCCTCATAAAAAAGTCGGCACACAAACTGATAGGGAAAGTCAAGAAGAGGCGAAAACACATAAACAGTGACATAAAGATAAAATGCTGTAAAAATAAATAAAGTATGCAGCAGCATCTCCACACACTGCTGCTCATCTTAAAAATACTTCCCTCAAGTTAAAGATCTTATCCACCTCTGTAAACATGAACACACACGCAGATATACACATATAATAGAGAGATTGAAGTAAATAACAAAGAGCTGCAACAGTAATAAGCTCAGTGTCACCATGAATGTGAGGCCTGAGCAGAAAGCCAATGACCTAAAGGTACGGCTGGAATGAGACAAGATGGAGACAGACAGAAACAAACAAACACACACACACACACACACACAAGCATACATAGCCCATATAAAATACTTCCATTATCGAAAATGCACATGTTCAAACCCACACACAAATCCAACAAAAAGGAGAAAGACAACACATGTGCCAACCAGGGGAGAGTCTCCCCTTCCAGAGAGAGTTCCCCCCTTATATTATGTTCTGAAAATATAACTTTATAATACAGTATGATTTTAAATATCAGAATATTTTGCACTGAAAGCACTTGTGCTGATTATGAAAACAAACAAAAGAACGAAAGATTAGTGTCATGCATCTTATGTAATGCTAGTAACTGAGGGACACTGAGGGTCAACACTGTAAGACAAGTTTTAAAGGGGGGGCGTTGGAGAGGCTGGTTGAGGATAAGTGTCACAGCACAACGACACATTCACATCCAAGAAGAATATCACTGCTTGCTTAGTGAAAACACCCTCCACATAATTTACACTTCCCTCCACCCGACACTGAAATCAGATTTTTCTGATTCAGATCAGATTTTTGCCCCTGATGCTAACGTTCGGACACATAGACACACAGATTCACTCATTCTCTCTCTCTCTCTCTCTCACACACACACACACACAAACACAAAAAGGTCAGTGGTGTAATTCCTTGCTGACAGAGTCAGTGCAACGGTCCTGATCGCTGTAGACAGAGGCAAGCTGACCACTTGTAATTTGTAATGACCTTTATTTCGATGGCTAACCCAATGAAGAGCCTGTAGGCTGGCATCTGCTCTCACTAATAAGTGTGTGTGTGTGTGTGTGTGTGTGTGTGTGTGAGAGACATATGAAGTCTCAAAAGCTGGTGGCAGCAAATAATAATAACTGGAACTTGCTCAAGTTTCTAGGACGAATTGCACAAACAGGACTCGCGGTATCGACTGCTTGTGTCACACTCAGGTTTGTGTTCTGTTGTAGATCGATCAGAAGGTCGATGCATCAACAGTTTCCACTGTGGTCAACCATGACTGAGGATGTGTTTGCTGGAGATGTTTCAAGGCACTGTGGGTGAAAGGTCTCCACGGAGGACTTACTTTTCCATGTTCAAATCTGAATTCAACTCTTTGGACGAACATTTAGATCTCTTCAGGGTGTGACTGCAGGTTATTGTCCATCATGTTGACACTCCAGCACCAAGGCAAGATTTATTGAACTTTTAAAATTTTTGCATTTCTAATGTTATACCAAAGTTTCAGTCTCTGTTCTCATTGCTTTTTGTTTGATGATCAAGCCTTGAAAAATTAAAGTGACATCTGACTGACATTTTTAGATGTGACCCTCTCAGCTGATCATTTTGCAGAGAACACAAACAAATCTGTTCAACGTTAGTGCAGCACAGACCTGAGTCACAGCAGCAAAAAGACAACTGTTGAAAGTCATTATAAAAATTAAATTTGTCTAATTCACTGAGTGCCAGTTTAAAAGAATTAGCATGCAAACTGAGCATCTTCTCCTTGCCCAAAAATCCAACTGGGCTCAGGTTCATCAGTCAAGATCTTTTAACAGCTTCTGTGAGAATTTTTCATGCAATGACTCAGACCTGTGCAGCCTTTGCAGCTTAATTAGAGTTCGCATAAATTCTTCACGTGCTTTTTCATGAGCCATTAAAGCCAAAACACCATGTCTATTTTGTGAAACCTGTGCTTCCAGAAATGCAACAGTTGAAATACTGACGATTGTTTGCTCAAGGTTATCACCACTTAGTGAGTGCAGGTTTTTCACAGAGCCACAGTGCCTCAAAAGCAGCCGATGTGATTTGTATTTATTCCATCAATCACATGTTAAATGGGGTCAGCTCCTTTCAAATACTCTGAAATGAAAAGGTCTTTGCACAGCTCACGTTTTTAAAAAAGATAACCAGGAGAGTGTTTCTCACTCACGCTGCCAATAACAATCTAATAGCAGGAGACACATTCCTTATTAGATTGGAGATATCTCATTTACAATTTAGAAGCTCTGGAGGAAAATCCTCACTTTGAAAGTCAGAGTGAGTCTTTCTTCTGCTGTGCAAAAGACACAGAGAAATGAGATAAACCAGCAGACAGAAGCTGATCCTGTCCGCAAGGTAGGTTTGAGTATTACAAATGTGCTTTGGAAAATATGTTATGAAGAACTGACGCTTTGCTCTTGTCGCATACATTTTCCTGCTCATTGTGATGGTCATGAACTGCACAGAAGTCAACCAAAACCATGAAGTTGGACAATGTCGACTGGATTTTAATTAAAGCTGCACCCGTCAAGAATTATAGATTTATAGTTTGCTCTGTTGGTTGGTTGGTTTGTTGGCTGGTCCACAAAATTCCCCACTCCTTGGTGGCTACAGTTGTTGCCCTAGGAGGCTGAAATTTGGCATGGAGTTCAAGTAAGTGTGTGTGTGTGTGTGTGTGTGTGTGAAGGAGTGTGTTTATGTTCTAACCCTAATCCCAACCCGACTGGCAAAAAGGGGGCGTGGCAGTGGCCTGTCACAAAAAGGTGCATAACTTCTGAACAGATTTATGGCTAAACTTTGAAAACACACACACACACACACACACACTTTCATTGCTCCACCCCTACACTTTAACTCCGCCTCCTTTCAACTCATCAACCGTTTGACGTAGACTCTTGTGGGAGGCATCATTGCAGACAGTTAATTTTTTTCTTTACTATCTTTCTTCAAATACACATTAAAGAAAGGATTTAACATTCAAACAAGTGCACAATATTTTGAACCCCAACATTTCTTGCTGCTGGTTGCAGCTATTGCGAATTTGCGTTTATTTATAATAAAATCGTATAAAATAATGGTAGGAAAGGTGTTGCTCATGCACGTTCACTTATCTGTTCCCCTCAGCTCTACACAACACTGTGTTTTTTTGACTTGGCAACTCTGTTCTTATCAACCTTTCCAGCACCAGCAGGCAGCTGTTTTCATTCATTTTAACCTCTGATATACCAACTGTACTCTACACCTGCCCAGCACCAAACATCAGACACACAGTGTTAGCAAACAGCTTGTGAACAGAGTGATACCTGCCAACATTCAGATGTGAAAAAAGAGAGATATTCTGGGATGCTGGCAAATGGCCTACACCCAACGCCTCCACTCTACAGCACAGATTGTTCAAATATACATAGGAATGTGCAAATAAGAAGACTTCATTTGTCTGTAATGTTTGATAATGCATTTCCCATCGTGCTAATGCAAAGACACATATCTTATCTTACAAAATGCTGGTGTTTGCTAATGTGACTTGCTGTTAGAGAGGAGGTTTTATGCCACTGGAGTGAAATCACTCGGCGTTTTTCTTCTTCTGTTCCTGTTTCTTTCAGTTTTTAACCGCAAACTGAGCGGTGCAGAGGGCTTGAGCGAGCGAGTGACGCATGTCACACAGAGCTGTTGTCTCTGCCATTGGGTTTTTGTTGCCAAGCACCTCAACACATTTCCCATGCATAAAGTAGGACACACCCATTAAATTCATGAAATCTAGAGATTAACAGAGGAAACTACCAATTTGGAGCACAGACACATCTGGCAAGAACTGGTGGAGACTGAACCAAGGCTACTTTTGAAGAAAAGTAAATATTAGACGCAGGTTTACTCCACACCTACTCTTCCTGTCAGGAGCTCATGTAGGAGGGAAATAAATGAGAGACGTTGGAAGGGAACATTATGTAGATACATTAATATTTCCTTAATATATTATTAAAAAAAAAAAACATATTCCAGGTGGCACGTCATATCTGAAAAAAGCCATTTGGTAATGCAAATGGAATGTAAACATAAAGAAACATATTAGTAGACTGACTGTCAAAAGAACACTCCATTCTCGTAGATATCGCACAAAACACTCGCCCTCAATAGAGCCTCTGGACTCAGACATCTTAATGTACATGCTGTGATTTGGTACATTTCTCTCTCTGTTTGTGTGTGTGTGTGTGTGTGTGTGAAAGATTAAATGTGTTTCCAATCTATACACAGAGGTGATTTCCCTACAGTCCGCCTCTGATTGGATTTGGTTTAATTCAAATAAAGTGAAGCCTTGATTTAAACGGCAAGCACTATAGCCTATTATGCGGCACAGTGGAGGACAGTCTCACTATATCAAGTCTGAATTGCATTAAAGCTTTCACTCACCCTCACCCTCACCCTCACCCACTCTCCCTCAAGGTTGCTGTCCAACAAGAGGCACTTTCTTTAAAGAAAATAAATCTGTGTTTGCAAAATTCGGCCTGCAAATATAGATGTGTGTAAGGAAAGAGAGTGTGACTCTGTGGGTGTGAGATGGGAGGTCATATACAGTGCGCATGCACACACACACACACACACACACACACACACACACACACACACACACACGCGCACACACACACACACAAAAGGAAATAAGTGCCGGGCCTGTGATAGGCGATGATAACTTTGGGGCCACTGTGCACTATTGAGGTTGGGGAGGTGACAGCATAATAAAAGAGTTTTATTGCAGAGAGGTGTTGTGTATGTACAGTATGTGTGTGTGTGCTGATGTGTGTGTGTGTGTGCATGCGCAAGAGAAATAGAGATCCAACAGGTAGGTAATTGTCCTGACGAGACAGAAAGTCCCATTAGCCCTCTGTCAGAAAGAAAAGTAGCTCCCTCCGCACTGGTTGCTGATACAGATCTGTGTGTGTGTGTGTGCGCGCGCGTGTGTGTAAGAGAGAGAGAGAGTGAGTGAGTGAGAGAGAGAGCAAGAGGGAGAATAAGAGAGACAAACAGAAGCAGAAACAAGAAGATGAATATTGAAGTGAGGCAGAGATGAAAGAGAAGACAACTGTAGAGTAGAATTCGAGGGAAAAGAGTGAAAGAAAGTAGTCAAGATGGTAGGAGAGAAAGAAAGAGAGAGAACGAGAGACAGACAAAAAGAGAGAGAGAGAAAGAAAGAGAGAGACAGATAGAGAGAGAAAGAGAAAAGGACAAAGTGGTAAAATCGAAAGAAATGAGGAGAACATGAAAGAGAGCAATTTGATCATGTCTAAAACCAGGACCACATTACTGTAGCTCCTAATGGACCAAGCCTATCACACACACTTACATACACGTACGTACACACACACACACACACACACACACATATGGCTGCCATATTCTCTTTAAATAAACACACAGACAGAGGCTCCCACGCACTTATATGAGATCATTTTTTCTAATGGAAAAGGGCTCCGTATAGAGCACACACACACATGCACACACACACACGCACACACACAGAGCCTATTTCTCTTCTCTCTAATGGAGCTGGACCACTGAGAATGACAACCAGGCCGCTACGCATCAGTGGCCATTACCCACAAGGCAGTGCGTCGAGGCCGTGGGGCCGTCTGCCCGCCCACTCTTTTCGCCTTTCACCCCACATCCGTCAAAAACAGGTACACACTGCTCCCTGTGTTTCTCCACTACCTCCCTTTATCTCTGTCTGTATTCATCGGCTATCTCTCGTCCTCTGTGTCTCTTTCTGCAGGGAAAAAAGTCAAATTTCGGACTTTTTATAAAACCTGATTAAAGCCACCCAGTCAGGTAAAAACTACACTTTCTTTCACAGGACATTTTTTACCCTCTCAGACTGATTCAAAGGAATTTATTCCTGTCCAGGGGGATTTTTGTTGACCTATGAATTAATCGACTTGCGTATCAGCAAATAAACAGTCTCTGTGCAGTCTGTCACTGACATTTGTTTGATTTTAAATCACCATATACTGTAGCATCACATAAACAGAGCTATGTTTCTCCGCTCCAGGCTGTAAACAGTTTGTTTTCTACTCAGAAACCATTTCATTTTCACACCCGGAGCGCGCTGGAAGGGATCGCCAAGTCATAAGTTATCATGAATCATCTACGGTGGCCCACAGGGGACAGTGGCTGCATTCAGGAGAAAAGGGCAGAATACTAAAAAGGATTTGCCTGCACGTCCGTCCCCTCTGTTTCAGTCTCAGAGGCAGCATGTGAAATTTCATGTGTAATTTTTTGCTGTCAGCCTTCTAACCTCTGACCCTCTGTGAATTCAACACTAATTCAAACCACAAAATAATAAAATAAAGAAGTGGAATGATGAAACGATTCAAAGCTGCATGTTTGTAACAGGTGTGTTTCGGACCCAGAACACGAGAAACAGGTACGATTGGTAATGACTTATATTGCTGAAGCAGACAGGTGAATGGCAACACAGCACAGGATGCAGATGATTTGCTGTGTTTGAAGCCTTTCCCTTCATGGATATAGTGCGCTCTGTAGTGTGTTCGCCATTTTGTAGTGGTGTTCAAATACTCAGTGGTTAATTTCATTCACTATATAGTGCACCTAAAAAATATCCACAATGCACAGTGAATTTCAGTGTACATACGATGTACCCTACTGACACAATGTTGTTTAGAAAAATTCACTGTAGTGTTTGAAATCTCGTTCGGTCGTTCCCTATGTAGTTCATTATATAATAAACACTATAGTGAGTGGGAATAGAGAGTGAGTGAGTGATTGAACAATTTAGAGCAAAGCTCAGGTGTGAGACAATTGACTAATTATTGATGAGCAGAGCAGAGCTGCAGGTGTGTGCGATTGCTCGGGAGAGTGAGGAGGAGTGAGAGAGCTGCACTCAAGGCTGCAAACTGTGAACAGGCTACGTTCAAGATGCACACTGTGTATTATCATCTGAATGCAGCTGAATTAAGTCTTTAAACTTATATGGGCTGTGACAGGAAAGAACAGGGAATTCAGTGTCAGGGGCCATAAAATCCAAATGTGTTTCACTAAGCAAAAACTGCCAAAATTATTTTCAATATAGCATTTTTTTTCAAAAGTTCTTTTTAATCTGAGCATCAAAGTTTGGCAGTGATGCTGACATGACAAAGCTTAATGACTATTGGTGGTGACATTAATGGAGTTTGTTGGTCATCAGTGTCATTTCAAAATCAGTCTGTCTGCCATCTGTCACCATTATTCAGTCATGTTGGGCTGCCAACCCAGTTTTTCGTCCCACGGAAATGATTTAAAAGTGTTTTTATCGCACAAATAAGGAAAAGAGAGCGCTGATATTAGATCTGTTCTCTGCTTTGGCAGATAACCTCCATTGAAGCATCATTATTAGGTGAGGCAACTGGATTGATACTGACTTTGCAAATCCTATAATAGCGCATCACTTTTGATTTTAGGTTGTAACATGCCACTATTATTTTGTCAAACCCCTGAATAAACAAGAAGTCTTCTGAACTAAGGGACAAAATACGGCTTCAGTCATTTGGCTCTAGAGCTTCACATATTAGCTATGTTAGCGCCTTCTATGGTGCCCTTCTAGTGCAGAAAATGTGGTAAAGTCCCGTCTAGTGGACAAAACATAGTAAACTGCCCGACGATTTTTTGCTCGCTGGTGCCCCACTGCATCCAGCAAGTGCTCTTTTTACTTTTTCGCCCCTGCCCGTCATCCTGAGTCCACCAGTGAACCATCCACTAATTTTTAAGAGCAAAGGCATTCTTAAACTGAGGCTTTCTCAGATTGGAAGCAGAATCTTAATTATCTTCTATGCTTATCTTCTAAGGCTGAAGCAGAGGACAGACAGACAGTGAGGATGATTGCCTTGATGAAGACCATGTTATTTAAGGAGTGCGGACCAAACACCATCTTCTGAGACTCGCATGAGAACTTGAGCAAATAAACAATCACTGAAGCAACTCAGTCTCACCTACACAGCCTCTTGCTGTATTTTCTGTCTGAACTGCCACTAACAGAGTTTTCATTAAATACATCCAACTGCTTGAAACTCCTGACAGACCATCAGATGCCACACAATCATTTTCCAGTTAAACCTATTATTTTCAGTTGAACAAATGAACAATGCTATTGTTTTGTGTCTAATAAAACAATTATACTGTAAACTTTTCTGTGTTAGTCTAACTTTCAGCCTGACAGGTGAACCTTTGTTGTCGCGGACAACAGTCAAGACTGACAGCATGTGCCTGTTTTTAACAGCTTTCACTAGCAGCACCTCTCTGCACACAACTTTCCTCACCTTTCTCTATGTTTGTTGTCTCTTTTGTGTCTTGAAGGCCTTTCAGTCATTCCCCAACTATCCACTCCGTCTCTCTCTCTCTTCCCCCACTCGCTCTGATCGCCTCTCTTATTTCTGGCCCCCTCCCCGTCTCTCCTCGTCATTTCCACTTGTCAAGCTAAAGGGAGCAGACAAATGGATGGACAGATGAATACCCAGATCTTCACAGAGGCAAAAGGAATGATGGAGCGATGAAATAAAGGAGTGACAGTCCGTGACAGCGCTCAGCTGAGCCCAGTTCAGAGCCTGGGAGGAAGCGGAGGAGTGAGGCAGGGTGAAAATTACAAACAAAGAGGTCGAAGAAAGACACACTGGAGGAGGACGGATTTTAGGGCCAAGCCTATTGTTCAATGTTTAGCAGGAACAGGTAAATAATCTGTGACATATTGATGTAAATAAATGCCTTTTTTTCCTTTTGCTGTCTCTTCTGCTGCCAAATTGATAAAACACAATGCAGATTCATCCTTTTGTCATGGAGGCTCTTTCATGTGCTGCTTTAAACACCCACTAAGCTATAAGCTTAAGTCCTACAGAGGCTGACTGCTCCAAATGAAGCAACGTTTCCTGTAACGTTTGAGGACAGAAGAACTCGATAACTGATCATATGTTAAGACTGGTCCCTCTGACGCCTGTCAAGTGTTCTGCTCTCACACAGCATGCATGCCCTCTCAGTAATGATGGCGGCAGACAGACCACTCACATGTGCGGGTCCCTGATTTCAGGAAGAGGACAAAAGCAGCTTTTCATTTCTAGCTGCTGCCTGTCAACTGAGATGACAACTGCAGATTTTATCAGCAGTAGCCAGCTGAAATTAGCTGCACAAAATAACTGAAAAGAGTTCACAGTGTGGACTTTTTGATATTTCCTGCCTGGTTTTGAAAGGAGAACCATGTAGAAAAGTCTTAAATGTGCACGTGAAGCTGAAAGAATAAAGTTTCTAGATTTTTCTGTGAAAAACAGACTGTTGACTGCACAGCTCTGTTCTTATTCTACAGTGTGGAGCTGTGTCGTTCTTGTATTGCAGTCTGACTTTATACAGTATATA
>JAQFJB010000008.1:3229485-3242438 GCA_029874875.1 Naso minor
CTGTTTTCAAACGACTCATCCATAAACATGCATGTAAAATTCGGCTCATTTCAATGTTCATCCAGGAACAAACAGCACCTGTTGTGCAAAACCTGCAGGTTCGCCAGTTTAACTGTGTGATTACTTCCCCTAATCATTTCTCTGTCCTTGAGCTTTCAGTGCTCAGGTGAAAATGCAGGTTGACGGGCCACAAAGCGTCTTTCCTCGAGAGAAACCTGCAGAGTGTTGAAGCTTCAGGCCACTGTGATGACTGAGCTGCTAACGAGGGATGGGGGAGGTTTGAAAGAAACATGCCGTGAAGTTTTTAATCACTGTTATTTGGCGCCGTCTAGCTTGTGGCATTGTTTTCATTCAATGTGACAATTTTCACATAAGGACATACACACTGTGACCTGAGGTGTGATGGCTGGGAGGACACGGGGGACAGACATCAGTCCAAACACACACACAAAACCGTTCAGACGAATGTCGGCACCTCAACATAAGTAAAACATATAATGCACGAACACACGCTAAGGGACAAATTTACAGTTATTATAGTTAGTACATTATTTTTTACCTCTTTCACATTTTTGTCCCCTCAAACTCAACGCAAAGTAAAAGATAATCGAGTGCTGCTGGCACTGACAGAAAAAAATATATCACAATGTCTCTCTCGTATGCCAATACCCTTACTCTTTTTTTTGTTTACTCATTTTTTTTCTCTCGTTTTGCTGTCTTGCCAGTGTTGCATTTTGAACAAAACACAGGAAAAAAAAAAATCACATTTGCATATGTTCACAGACTGTAAAATCCAGTAAAAATGGTCAAACTTAATGTGCTTCATTACATCAAAGTGGAAACGGGGTAAAACGTTGCATGTCCACCCAGAGGCGATGTCTGCACATCACTTCTGCACATGGGTGTCGGGAGCATAAAAAAATGGGTGCGGTTGTGGTTGCCTAATGAGTTGAGAAGTGAGCTTGAGTTCGCTGGTTCAAATCCTGATCTGGGTGGGAAAGTGAAGGGAACTGCTTGCCCCACCCACATTACCACCACTGAGGGCCCTTGAGCGAGGCGTCTAACCCCACAGCAACAGTCTGCTGTGGCCAGACTTGAGCCTGATGACTGTAAAATTAAACCAAAACAGTAAAGTTCCAACTTGTAAAGCCAAATGTGCTTAAAGAAGCTAAAACTCTTTAGTGCTGAGGAAAAATCATCAGTCAGTAACAGTTTTCCCCAGAATTTGTCACAAGTGAGGCTGTCATGTGATCTCTTGTTATTATAAAAATGTTGCTTTAAGCCACTTAAAGTTTCTTTAGGAGGCATTTTTCTTCGAGCAAATCTGTTGAGTCGTTCATCACATTAATAACGTTTGTTTAACTTCGGAGTCATGAGTGAATCATGAGTGTTAAAAGGCGACAGTATGTGATATCAATCACTGTGGACTCTGATATTTCACACACAGCAGAGTCATTAAACCGTCAGTTCCCATTAAAATGTGACGCTCGTGACATTCACACATGAAAAAAACAGATAGATTTGTGACGTGGAGGAGCAGGGGAGAGGTAGAGGAGGGCCGGCACTGAGTGACTGCCTCATCTATCGCCCACTGGGGAGCTGAATTACCGGTAATTGACATTTGACAGCTCATAATCACAGCATTCTGCATCGCCTTTTTAGTAACAGGACACAATGTGGCAGTGAGAAGAAAGAAAGAGGAGATTAGTTGTCACAAGGAAGGCTTAGCTTTCACACACATGCACACACACACACACACACATTTACCATTAGCTGGCAGTCAAAAGGTCCTGCCATGTCTGTGTGTCTGAGCGGATTTGTTACCACAAAGATGCTAATACAGCTGAAATTAATTCCAAAACGAGAGATCAGAGTTCTGAAAAATTCAAACACAGTCAGACAGACAAGGTCGATGAAAGCACAAAACTGCAGAATCATTCGCTCTTCTTTTTGCTCTCCCAGCATTCGCCTACAAAATACTGTATTATTTCCCATCCTTTCACACAGTGGAGCTCAATTCATCAATGTTCATAATCTCTGGCTCAGAATTTAAACTCACAATATCAGAAGTTGAAGGATAGTTGTAGCCTCACTGTTCACTGTTATATAAAGACATTCTGAAAGTCAAACTTGAGCAGAAAATATATGATTTTATTCAACAAATGGAACGAAAATAAAGAGAAATAAGCTGTGAATAAAGACAAGATCTGCCACTGACGTTTGTTCTGTCCTGAAACATCACGCTCTGAATAAAAAAACAGTTCATCGTGTTTGCAACGAATAAAAGCAAACACTCTCTGATCATTTCTGATAATGGACAGTTTGGGTTCTGTCTTTAAAGCTTTAGGGACTGGATCATCCATTTTTGTATTGACGGCTGAAAAGTTACTCATGTTACTCTGGGAGTTGTTGTCTTGCTGCACATCGCTGGCAGAATTTACTCCAAGTGGCGCTGAAAGCTTTTGGTCTTTGCCTGATTTGATAGAGCTCTTACAGCATTAAGTGCCTGATGTCATTTGGAGAAATTTAAAAAGAAATTTTGAAAAGTCTGTCACAGCTGGAAGCATCCTCAACAATCTCTGCAGCAGCTCAGTCGACAAAACTGCTTTTTACAGGTAACAGTGAAATGATCAAACAGACCAGCAGGGGCCTCCCAAGTGACAACGCAGGTCTCTGGGCCTTACATTGACGATCTAGGACGCATAGTCTTAAACTCACGGCGCAAGTTCAATCGGGATGTTTCCAAGTCTACTTTGCCATTCAGACGGCACATAATCTGGGAGCAAAGTGACGCTCAAGGCACAAAGGGTTTGGATTTAGTCCCTTAATTGATCACCGTTATGTTTTGGGCGTAACAAGGAACAAACCAGTCAGTGTATCATCTCTCACCCCCTTTATGAGTCAGGTGTGCTTGGACAGGGAGCATTTCTGTTCAGATGACGGAGACAATCGGTCACAGAAGTGAATGCTTTTGCCCAGTGGGTGCGCGAGGTGAAAGCACGCAGCAGATCATCTACGGGAACATCAGTCATTTCACGAAGCTCCCTGAGGGGAAGCAGCAGCAGGCCACGTGTGTCACAGTCAGAACGTACGTGCCTTGTGAACGCGCCTCGGTACACCAAAAAGTGTGTCCTATAAATAACGCAACATTGCACCAAACTTTAGACATGGATTTTGTTGGTCAGTAGCGTAAAATAGTGCCACAAGATAGCAATGTGCCAACAATGCGCCTGACCACATCTTATTTTTAGAACATTGCTCCCATCAGCACACAGATGAGCACAAATACATTTGCTATTTAGAGGCTGTGAGGGCAGGGTGTGAAAATGACAGCCGCATGAGAGACACCTGTGCCGCACTGTGCCTCACCTTTGTGCCAAGATGAGGCGAACTGCTACTTGAAGCTTTTCGAATAGTGGAACACTCGGTGAAAAGGAACAATGGAGAAAATTCTGTCTCCCATCATGTTTTTGTCTTCAGTTCATCTTTTAAATCCAAAAATAAAAATCCATTTTGGAGCATTTTGCTCTTAGAATGTTTTACTACCTGATGTGGGACAAAACACAGCAAGAGATCTCTCAAACATGTAAATTAAGAGCTAAGAGTGAGTGTAAAAAAAGAGGATTTCCTCTAAAATCTTTAATAGTTTCATTACTTGAAATTTCAGTGTTTACTACAGTGAGCAATACAATCGCCAATTAAGTTTTACGATGTCATCATTTCACTTTTCTTTTTCTGTCAGCAAAAGTAAAACATTTTTAATATTTTTTGGCATTAATTTCTTGGGTGTTTGATGGTTCAATGGTGTGATAGACTGACCTACAAAAGCAAAGAAAAGTAACTTTTTAATTTCAGTGTAACATTAATGAGCAGCTGACAGCTCAGATAAGTGGCATGTTTACACTGTGGGTGGCTGTTCGGTGTAACCGTGTTGTCAGCTGACAGCCCACTTACTCCTGTTATGGTGATTTGACGTGTTTTAAAAAATTCTTACTGCAGCAAAATCCTCCATTGGCTGAGAAAATGAGACGGCCTGTGGGCTTAAGGGGAGCTTTTAAAATTTGTCTGCATTATTTCCTGAATGCAAAGCAGACGAGCTCACAGGAACTCCACTGTTATTTCTTAAAAAGGCGGCATTTTGCAGATGTAAGGCATTCACCCACTGGCTTGATTAAAGCATTTATACAGTTTTACAATTGCAGTGTGTGAGGATGATGACTGTGTGTGTGTGTGTGTTTGTGTGTGTGAGCTGACTCACTGGTAATTGGTATTTGACACTAACTGACTTCTGCTGCTACAATCATCTTTAAACGAGGTTTCATTGTCCTTTTCATGAAGGATGAAGCAGGGATTTTCCGTCCACTGCAGCATCTTTGCACCATCAAGGTTCATGATACTCCACACTAAAGCTACTGTTATCATAATGAATAGGTGGTAGACACAGCGTGCAATTTGGTTACATTGTAGAAATTGCAGGGCACCTCGGTGTGGATCACTTTAAACGCCCACCTGGTCAGGTATGTCACCCATGCATGCTGATACAAATGATTAAAGAGTAACAGTGTCAGATCTGCACTTTCTGCGATTTTAATGTGCAAAAAGCTTTGCGTTGGCGTAAATGTGAGTGCACGCGCTTAACATGCCTAATGCAAGAAGCATTTTAACCAATTATCGGTTTTCTAGGTAACAAAATTCAAGTGTTGCAGACAGCTGGTACGGGTCATGTGCAGAAAATCTCAACAAGGAAAAAATATCAAATCTCACATTGGCAAAATATGTTTGCTCAGAGAGATGCTAATAAAGAGAATGCTAATAACGACATTTTAAAAACATGCACCTCCCAAAGACTTAAAAAAAAAAAAAAAGTTTTCATATGTCACCCATGTTTGTGAGCATCCACATGAAGCTCAGTGTGGCGACTGTGTGACAAGTGAGAAAGATAAAATACCATCATTTTGTCATAATTTAAAAAAGAAAACAGAATTGTAAATCCATGATCTGTCATGTAAAAATGGATGACGAGGTTAAAAAAGCTACATTCATAAATAACATTAATAATGATTGACTGAAGTCATAAAAAGGTTAAAAACAGCTAAAAAAAAGTCATGTTTTAAAAACAGATGGTTAAAATGTTAAAAGTGATTATTTCATATTCTTTACTTCATTCTGTGTTGTAAAATCAAAGCAGTATACAGCTCAGCGGTGATCTGTGAAACAGGCTCGATCTGAGAGTCTGAGATCGATTGCTTTTGTCTCCACCCACATGCTGGGGGAATTAACGTGTTTTCCTCATCAGACTCAAGCTGTCGCTGAGGTAACATCACTCTTATCAGTCATTTGATTATTTTTTAGCGTTATCAGGGGCCTTAAACGCCCGCCGTCTTGGCAGTGCATCTCACTTTTCAAAGCAGCCTCTAGTGGCCATTTGAGGAACTGCCTTCCTTTCGCACGAGAGGAACTGAACTGAACTTATTAACTTTGTGCAGCTAAGAGAGATTTAGCGAATAAGACGACACACATTTGTTCAAGCAAAGTAACAAGTTTATGATAAGAGTACAAAAACATTCTTGCATATCATCTGAGTCACATGACGGTCTGCTCTTGCTTTCAGTTCCTCCTCCTACTGTGAATATCCATTTTGATATAACTAAATTAAAAAATCAATCGTCGTGTCTTTGTCTTTTTCTCCTTTTCATTATTTGCAAAACCATTTAAGGCTATTTAAAGAAAAAACAGATCCAAATTTCTTAGGGTGTAAAACAATCACAACAACACACAGCTTTAAACTGGAGTGCTGTGCTCTTATTCTGATAAAACAAAACAACACAGGCTGCCTCCAACTGATTCATTATTATGACACATCTAACATTGACACTTGATGCTCAGCAACGCTTTCTGATGTCTGTTCAGTCTGAAAGCCGACAGCGAAGTCAGAGGAGTGCGAGTCTGGCTGAACAATTGTGGTTTTGGTCCAGGAGCATTTCTCACAAAGGACCACCGAGTTAACTGAACATCTTTGATGAGTGAAACCCGGGACACCCTTCAAAGCTTGAACACCTGTTCTGGATGTTACATGGTGTGCAGACAACTTTGTCATCCTGCTTAGTAAAAAAAAAAGCCTCTAGAAATGTCTGGAAAAAGTGAAGAAATGTTCTTCCAAAAGCAAAAACTGAAGGAGCCTTTGAGCAAGGCACTGGTAAGGAGCATACCAATCTATTTCTTGACTTAGCGATCACCTCTGTCTTTTTCAAATGTTGTTGTTAAAGCAACATAATGTAACTTTGACTGCGACCCCTGGCTTTGAAAAGCTATCTAGTTATAGGTCATTCACCCTTCTAAAGAGGTCGGCTGAGTTTATTTGGTCAAAAATTGCTGACAGAGAGAGAGGGAAGCCAGGAGCCACTGAGATGAAAGTTTTTACACCTGCAAAAATAGTTCCTCACAAGTGCTGCCTTCCTAGCTCGAATATTAGCATAAAGATGGATTTTGACACAGATGTTCTTTTTAACTAATGCTTCACATTTTCCGCCACTTTCTGTGACGTTTATTGAATATGGACAAAATAAAAACAAACAATATCTCATCGATAAACCTATTTTTGGAAAACTGGGCGGGGTTTATGAAACCGATGTGGCTGATGCTGACAAAGAACAGTGATGCAGTAACAATGGGACGCTCCTTTAAAGCTGTGTTTTATGTATCTACAGTTCCCAGCTTTTGAGTCCAGGGACTGTATAAATAAGGACACATAGTGATGCTGGAGGATTTGAGCTCAGAAAACCATCCCTGTAAAATCAAAGTCAAAGGCAAAGTTTAGTTTTATGTGTTTGCACGACTTTTGTCAGGTTTTCTTCCAGGCTTAACACACCAAGAGAAAACGCCTGAGTGTAAAATCTACAAACAAACGCCTTCAAACAGCAAGACCCGTTTACACATTAAACAACAAGAGCACCAACAGCAATGTCGAGGTAAAGAAGAGAAAGTCCGACACCTCAGGTCTTTGTTTTTAGAAGCTCACCTTTGCTGCTCAGGCTCTTATTTCCTCCTGAACGCAATGCAAACAACCAAAAAAACAACAACAAAAAAATCCAACAAAAAAAAAAACCTTTTGAAAACAATAACGCTACAGCAGGACAGATGGAGAACATATTCAAGTGAAAACGAACTGAAAAATGAACGCAGAGTTCACATAAACAATATTGACTGTGCTCCTTTTCAGGTTGGACAAAGGGTTGAAAATGAGAGAAAGCCGAGCGTGATGCCATCCACACGTAGCTTGCTGCATTTAAAGACACGTCTCTGTCATATCTTTTAAAAAAACAAAGGATTCACGCCACATGTGTCAATGGCTTTTGTTCAGCGCTTCCTTTCATGTGCAGGCACTTCTTTTCATGCCCCTGCCTTGTTGATCAAGGCTGCACGGCTCTCCTCAGAGTTCCATTGAAGAGTTTGCCTTCACTATCTGATGCACTTCCCGTGCTCGATACACTTCTGCTGCACAGATCAAAGGCCAGCGAGGAATTAATCAAAAGGAATTATTCACAAAAAAGAAAAGAAGAAGAGGATCAAGATGTAAGAGATGTAGCTCTGAACAAATGAGATGGTTATCCAATATTGGAAGAGGGGACAAGGAACTGCAGAGGGGGCACAATGAGCGTAAAAGTGCGAGAGAATATTCAGAATTTAAAAAAAAAAAGGAATTTGAATAATCAGCATCTCATTTCATTTGTTACTCTATGGTAAATAAGGATACAACAGTTACCACAGGATCGAAATGAATAAATTACATGGTGCATGATCTCTACAGATCAGCTAAATAACATTAAAACAGCCACACGTTTGTGTTTCAGGTTCTCACAGACCATCACATTTTCTCCTGGAACTGAAGACTGCGCTGATTGATGTGACTTGACAGCAACATTAACAACTATCCCGTTAATGTTGAGGCAGACTGACACTGGAGAATGAAGCCTTGACTCAAAAACATTGTGAATGATTATTAAGTCGACTCTGCTGTGTCCTTGTGGAACTCTTTATAAAAAGTTTGCCCAGGAAGCAGCCTTGGAGGCAACTACATGCTATCGATCATACTTGTGTTCATTAAACTCACTCTGTAATAAAGACTCAAGCACAGTTCATTGTGACCTTTCACACACATCGTTCGTTTCTAAATAAACCTCTGGAATCAACTATTTGCCTTTGCGGCTGAGGGCTTGAGAATGCAGCAGCTATTTTTGGTATTTTAATCGACTGTTTCAGCAATTTTCCTGTTGGTTATTTGCTGTAGCCTATTGTAGTTCTGAACACACGTGAATCCCAGCTTGTGGTAATCTTTGCATGAGCTCCAGGATCATTTCAATAAATTATGTTACCTGAATCACAGTCCAACTCCCCTCAAAAAACCCCGGAATCAATTAAATAAAAACCAGGCAGCAACGGTCAGAGTTAAAAATGGCTCCAAAGCGAGTTGACCCCAACATTAAAATAACAAATTTTACAGCAGAAATGAACATGTCACAACCCCGTTCAAAACACGGTTTTGGTCTCCATAGCTGAACAACTGTGTGAGTGGTGAATATTTATACATCTCATTTATTGGAATGCTATTAAGGCTTTAGTAATAAGCTATGCATAATTACGGGCACGGCCTCTTTCACTGACAGCGAGCGCTCACTAAAGCTGCTTTCAGACCAAATCAGGTGATCTGCCGAAACGCCGCAGGGCTGTTAGCGTTGGGAGTGTTACTTGGACGACAAAACAGGACCCACTGTGTGACATCACGTCCTGTTCTCTATTCTTCCTCCAATCTAAAGGTGGCGGTCGATCGCTGGAAGACGGCCCCTTTACACAACTGGCTGCTGCAGCGTGACGTTGGCGTTCCTGGACCGTGCATGAGAGTTTCCAGTCGTGGCTTCAGCTTGTGGTTTTCATTGCCCTTTTTGTAAACATTGTTCAAATGCCTTCCTTGTGTTTTATATTATTTATGCTGTGTTTTACCTATTTATTGGTGTATAGCACTTTGGGCAGCTCTGTTGTTTTTAAATGTGCTTTGTAAAAAAATCTGGATTGTATTGGACGGATGACGTAGGGGTGAGTTTCTCCCGAAGTTGAGCCAGCTTCAACATTTTTTTTTTTGCCTCAGCTGGCTGCGATGTGCCTCCAACCGCCACCAAAATGGGTGCGCCTCATTCAAATCTTTTTGAACTGTCCACCATCAGGCAGGCCAATATGATTTTATCTGACCCCTCTCATGTCCTGCACAATGAATTTGTTTTTAATGAGCCCTGGGAGGAGATAACAGGGTCCCTGTGTGCAAACATAACAGGTATAAACATTCATTCATCCCCCTCTCAGTGAAACTTATTAATAACAAAATGTAATGAGCATGACTGAGCATAGCATAGCATGATTTGTACAAGCTACTATTTTGCACATGTAACCTATTTATTTTATTTATTTATAGTCTTACGTTCTTACTACCTCGATTTTATATGCTTTTATATTGTGTTTTTGTGTGTTAATCTTGTGTTTTTATGTCTCTATGCAGCAATTTCCCTTTTATCTATAACAAATTTCTCCCAAGGGAGAAAAATAAAGTGACCTTGAACTTGACCTTGAAATGCCTCCTGATTTGGTCTAAATGCAGCCTAAAGAGCGAACAGCAGCACTGTGTGTTCTCATGGAAACGACTACAATGCCAAAACCAGGGCCACAAAATGAACATTGTGTAGCGTCACAGCTCCTATTTATGATCAAATCTACACTTCACACACAGAGATCCTCGCAATGAAAAAAAGGAAGTAGAGAACATAGCTTTTTGATCAATAAAATTTGCTTAACGAATTAATTAAACACTTTTAAGAATTTTTTTTTCTGTCAATCCACTAATTGATTCTGTGTGACTTCAGATGCAGCCTGATTTATTTAGTCATTTCCTGCTCCAGGCACAAGAGTCCTGACTCTTATCTTCCAGCAGTCATCACGATCTTTGCTCTGGTCTCATATTTTTGGTCCAGCCGCTCTTGGGCTGCTGGCCTCACTCTGCCTGTAAGGATGCTGTCCAAGCGCGTACAGTGCCAGGCTCTCCGCTATTATGTTCACCCACGCCACCATCAGGTTTAGCTCTTCTGAACCCATTAGTGATAACTTACAAACAAGCCTCTCCCTTCCTGCTTTTTAATCTGCTGTTTAAATCAGATTGGCACACAAAAAGGTTATTTTACGCTAAGGAAACTCATCTCATGTATGTGTGAATCTCTGTGTGTGCGTGACACCTGCCACTCTTACCTTTGCTCATATTCATGCTCATCTCAACACCCATGAATCCTTCATAGGACATAATTAAACGCCTTCTCCTTGTCAATCTGGCCTGAGCATAATCCACCAATTTACAAGTATTTCAATGCAAATTCAGATTTACAGCAGGTGAGTTTAAAATTGATTCCTCTAAGCTAGAAAACAGCCCAAAAAGAAGCCGTGCGGCAGCCAACTGAAGCCATAAATATGCATAATGGTTAACAGCGTAGAAAATTTTAATTATCAATTAGAGGAGGAAGCCAAGATGCTGAACCTTTTACAAGAAAAACAAATTTATTACCAAGTCTGAACCCTCTTTTCTCAGGTTTCACAGATCAGATTTGTTTTTAATTTTTCATCTACAGAATCAACTTGGGACTCATCATCCTGGGGTGGCTGACACTGTGGATGACTGAGACAGATGGGTGGAATCCAACAATGGGGGTGGATTTGGCTCGTTTCATTTCAAAGCGACGCGCGTCCATTCTAACAAGCACTCTTTAGTAAAACACTAAGACGAGAGCAATGTGGCCAGCCAAGCACTGAGCCCTAATTACCGATATTTTCTGCCAGAATGAGAAGCAAGTGGCAAATAACCGGATTACAAAGCTGAACACAAATTAATAAGGGAAGATCAGGAGACAAACACAAATGTTAACACTTCTGACGATGACACAGAACTGGGATGGGAGGGAGACTTGATATGCAAACAAGGTGACCAGAAATACACTCAGAGAAATTAAAGGTTGTGTTTTTAAATGCAGTTCAGAGATCATTGGAGGTCTTTAAAGTCTTCCAAACAAAAGGAGTGACCGTTTCTTTTCATCCCCGTCTAAATGATTACTGCAATTTTATGTGTTATTCACATTTCTGTCACCTGACCAAACACCATGTAAAACAAAACTGGAGTCATGTCAACATGTATGTCTGTTTGGAAAAGTTTATAGTTCCCCTACAGCCCTGAAGGAAGTAAAATGCTCTGCTATGATTGGAATTTTAGTTTTCCTGCATAAAAAGTTTTTTTTAAAGCCTGAAAATGGGCTAGAGGCACACCAACCGTGTTTACATTAACATCTTTTAATACGTATTTTGAAATGTTGCATTAGAAATAATTCAGGGAAGCTGCAACATCTGAAAAAACTTCCTCAGTATTTCATGCTTGCTTGAGGTGTTTTTTCCTTTTTTTGTTGAAAAACAGGTGATGCACAAAACAGGAAATGGAAATAGCCGTGTTGAATAATGTTTGTTGCAAATATTTATCAGCTGTTTCTGCTCCCCCCAAAAAAGAAGCAGAAGAAACTGTTTGCTTCGTCCTCTGGGATATTTACCCCCACACGTAAAAACATGGCTGATGAAAACAACAACAACAACAGGTTCGTTTAAATATGTTGATTGTAATACTCAAGCCAGTCAGGGAAATTTATTTTCATTTCAGTTTCAGTTGTTTTCTGAAGGCTTCCAGTATGCAACCTCTACTTCCTCTACTTCTTCAGCCATGTGTAATGTTGCCTTTACCGCCACCTTCGGACCAAACTAAGCTTTGCAGCCTAGTTTATTCACTCCCAGCCATTTAATGGAAATGCTCCTACATCACATTTCCTTTTTGCGAGCTTTCAAAAGTTTGCTTAATATTAATTTCACAATTGATGGAGATACAGCTGCTCTTCCGCCCTTATTGAGAAAATCTGGATATATCAATCACAGGACTCAAGCCCCGCCTACTGCTGTTGCTTGCTCTAGGTTGACCAAGAGCAGTGAGCATCAAGCTAACAGGTGAACCAGAAGTGACAGTCTGTCATGTTTAGCGATAGAATTTGTACCAAAACATTTTATTAGATAACTGGGATGATGCTGCACTCGGTCTGCTTCAGTTTTTCCTTTATTAAATTTCTCAAGTCTGTAGTCTAAAAGTTTGGTCTTCTTAAGAAACATTAAAGGGAAACTACATCAATTTCACACATAAGGTTCAGTTTTCTTGTTATGAGGAGAATTACTCAGTCACTGAAAACTATTGGATAATTTCTTCTGTGGCTCTGGAGGAGCTTTCTCAGGTTTTCAAATGAAAAAAAAGAGGATTATAAGGATTATATTTGACTTTTTTTCCAAAAAGCCTGCATTATTAACGGCAGTGTGAGGTGTGACAGAGGTGGGCATTTAAGGGGAATTAAGGATGCTATTAAGTTGCATTATGGGAAATGTAGGACACAGTTTCCTTGGAGCTTTACCTGTAATAAAGACTGGGTGTCAGGATATTTCAGCCTTTGTTGCTTCAATTTTCACTATTTTTTTTAAACCTGTTTTTGTGAACTGCTTAAACTTATTGAAGTGCAAAACTAAATCACTGCAGTGCCCCTTTAAATGACCTTAAATAAACAGAAGGCAGGACAGAAACCTGTGCAGAGCAGAAAAAGCTACAGTGCAGAACAAAACAGAACAATAACAGAGCGTAAAGTGCAGGGGCAGGCAGAACAGAGCTGAATAAAACAGAAGCGAGAAGAAGAACAGGACAGAAAATACCTCCAAACAAGAGTGAGACAACAAAACGGCGATACAGGGTCCGGGAGACGAGAGCAAAACAGTCGAACTGAGCAGCGTGAGGAGACGAACGTTAGAAATGCAAATGAGAAAGAGACAAGCAGACGGCAATTGGGGGGCGA
>JAQFJB010000008.1:3333766-3355739 GCA_029874875.1 Naso minor
GAAGAAAAGAAGCTGGGGAGAGGGGGCATTTTCTCCTGCTGTAAACCCAAATATCTCCAGATTGGCGACCTGTTGTTCTTTGAAACTAATTCCTCCATGTCTGTACGTCACATGGCTGCATGCATGAACACATTATGCCGATGAACCTGTGATAACCTCTTCACTAAGGATGGGCAATATCGTATCGTTCCTGATATACCGGCGAAAAAAACTTCCCACGATGAAAATTTGTCATTTTGCAATAATAACGATAAACTCTAGCTGATGATGACTAATGCTCTCTCTCAACATACAGCTCACTCCCCCGTCCATCCAGAAAACTCTTCTGGCGCATGTTACTTAGCGTCTAACAGTCGTGTGTGAGAAGGAGGGAGAGATGAAACAGAAAGCAAACGACTGTTTTGACCAAAACTTTTGTTATTGTCATTGTCATTTGAATCATCATTGTGTACTGTTTTGCAGCACAGCAGCACATTTACATGTAATTGTAGTTTAGTTGCCCACTGGAAAAATTCTACCAGGCCAAAAAGATGGTGTTGAATGGTACTTTTTTTTAAAAAATTGTCATTTATATTGTCATTGCAATAAATACCACAAAATATCACGATAAAATTTTTAGTCCACGTCGCCCATCCCTACTCTTCACCTCGTCACATAGCAATGCGCTTCGCCTCCACCGCCACAGCAGCTCTGTGTGCATTTTCTTTTCAAAATTTAAGCCTGGAGATGTGGTAACAGCTATTCAATAAATATATCGTGAAAAATATCACAAATGACGGCAAATATCAAAAATCGGCCTAAGCCTAGTGAGGTTACATATCTGAAATCAATTCTTCTTTTCTGCTCTAAAACAGAAGGTCTACACAGGCAGCTGTGCTGTGCTGCCACTTCCAAGTACAACTTTTAAGACAGCAAAGAAGAATGAAAAGAGTTGACAGAGCCAGTAAAATGTCTACATATGGCAAAAATTTTAGCCTGGAAAGACCCACACGTAAAGACATGTAAAGAAATATTTATATTATATACTTTTTTAGAGTGCGGAAAGATGCAATATCGCATCGGGACTAATCAGCTGATATCCAAGTTCAGGTATCGGCAAAGAGAAATTAGTATTGGCGCATCTCTATCCGTCACAGTAAGTCCCATCCTCACCCATCACTTAGTCAACCATGACTTTGCTGCTGCAGCTGAAAAAGGGAACTTGTCATAAGATCACACACACACACACACACACACACTTCTTTACTATTAGGACCTTTGACATAATGCATTCCTCAGCCTGAACCACTACAAAATGCATAACCTCAAACCAAAACCTAAACCTAAGCCTGAACACTCACGCAGCCCTTTTAAAAGTCTGTCCAAAAGTGAGGACTGGCCAAAATGTCCTCACTTTCCAGGAATGTCTTCACTCCCAAGGTCTTACACTCATGCACAAGCACACATACACTCACACACGCAGACACAGACAGTGCTGCACAACGCTGTACTCCCTGTTTTTCCAGTAAAATGCTGCAAGCTGGACCTCCTGGTTATTGCAACATTACTCATGATTACAATTCTGAGGCTCATTCCAAGAATCTGAATCATTTTAATCACCCGGCACAAAGCACAATAAACAGGACCTTTGTTTTGGTAACATTTGTGCAAAAGCATCTGACTGCCACATTTACCCTGAACTTCACGATGCCGACAATGTCACACACGACGATTACAAGGATGACAGATGTTCAGCGGTGGCTATTTACAAGCAGTGGCCTCGCTAATCTGTTTTGCACTTTCATTTACTCTAATTGTGGACAACTTGGACGGAAACCTCTCATAAAAAAAGAGAGAAAAAAGAAACACTCAAAGATGCTTCTGGATAAGTGACAGGTGGGCGTAGGCATCAAAAGCAGCAGGGGAAAGTGAATAATGAAACGAGCTGTGAGCAGAAAGCCCACAGGGCCTATCGAAAAGCACCAGGCAATATCTCAAGTCATTTGACAATGATACACTATTAAAGTAGAAAATTGAAAATCCTGCCTTTGAAAGAGTCCTGTAATTCTATCATGCAAATGAAAACAGTTTCCAAAGGACCGGATGTCAGGATCTGTCTGGAATACTTAATGGTGTCATGTTAAGAGAACATCAACCTTTTGTGTCACAATAAAACCTCAATTTTAAATTCACGGCAAAAAATCTACTCTATGGCTTGTGTGAATAGAGTTGACCCCCGGCTTTGGATTAGCGACGGGAAGGTCAGGAGTTAAGAGAGGAGTTTTTCTTCCTTTTTTTTTTTCCGAAGGGCGAAGTGGTGGTGGCGTAGCGTGGTGCCAAGAGAGAGAAGAAAAGGAGAAAGACAGAGCATCGTGCCGCAGCTGTCACACTGAATCTCTCAATCAACAGCTGAATTAGCGCTGGATATGGAAGCAATTAATCAGGTTTAACAGCAACCGCCAGGAAGAGACGAGGGAGGAGGGCAACCTGTCTGTGCATCTGTGTTTGTGTGCTGTTTGAGAGGCAGCTGACTTATAGCTGAACTGTGCGTTAACGGGGACAGAGTGATTTAAGACTGGTTGGAACAGTCAGTACATGGCATAAGAGAAAATTACTTTATTGTGTTAGTCTGGGTAATGCCGGAAATCGTACTGATTCAAATTTCTCAAAGTCGAGCTAACACACCCAGATTATGCGATTAGGAGTCGAATCACCCCTGCATGTATTCGCCTCAACCGCAGTATAGTAAGTACATGTAAGAACAGGTGTTAAAGATTCAGCATTTAAGTAGAGATGTCATCTTTTTCATTCCATGCATCCTTCTACCTTTTCTTAAAAAAAAGACATCACAGACGATGCAGCTCAACTGCTGACAGTTTGGTTGTTCTTCTGTATTATGCTCGTAACAGCTAAAGTAGCCTCAACTCACTCTCCTCCAGCATCTCCACGTCTGATAACCTCACATCTTTCTAACTCCACAGCCACGGATTTTATTTAATTTTCAGAGTTCTGACATTGATTTCACACGGCTCCATCTGGAGCAACAAAAGGCTTTACACAACTCTCCAGTCGCATTCCTCAAGACCTGAGAACAGACTTTGATGTGTAAATCGGTTGAGAACCCTTGTAAGTATTTGGCAAAAATAGCAGATGTAACTTTATAGAGAGAATGAGTTAGATTTGTTGGCGGCAATTTGGAACCTTGCCTTGACTCGATGACACTAGAAGCCAAAAGACCACAGCTGCCAGAACACAGATCAGTTTACCACCTGCGGCCCTCATAACCTGCCTGCTGTCATTGGCTAGGGATTACACACCACTGGCGCCGGAATCGGGAGGACACCGAGACCTTTTGTCCCCCCGTTTTTCAATGTTAGGATAATAAAGTGGTTATAACATCTAAAATTCAGTCATACAGATGATGTCTAAGTCACATCGTATGTGTTAATTAAAGTAATCTGACATCGAATTTAAAAAGTTGTACTAAAGCTGTAAACTAAACTGAGATAGAAATGAATTAAGTCAGTCCATATCAGGCCGGGGTGGCAGACGCACCCTGAAGCGCACCTATGATAACCAGATGGACTGTGAAGACAGAGAGCAGTGATTTTTTCAGCATCTTGTATTTCTTTACATGCCACAAGCGATTCTGGCAAGAAAATCTACTGTCACCGTGCCACTGCAGTCTACCAACTCCACCCAATTAATGATATGACCTGCAGCAATGTAATTGCAGCGGAAACGAGCGACAGTCTCAGTTTGCGCAATTACACACAAAACACATTAGTCATGTTCCCGATTAATCCGGAGCTTCATCACTGACAACAGAATTTAAAAGCTGAATCTGTTTTCTCAGATACATAAACCAAAAGTGACTCAGCTGCTTCACGAAAGAAAAAAACAGTCGTTTCCAGGTTATTTATCCGTGTTTAGCTTTGTGTTTCAGTGTTGGTACATGAGAGGGCAACACTTAACATTTGGCGAGTTTCACATCTTTGAAACGAGCGTTTATGGTATTTTTTGACAGACTGAGTCAGCAACAAGCTCCAGCTCTCAGGACTGCGCCGGTTGTCATAATAATGCGGTAGAACATTGTATATGATCACATATATCCTTATTATAAGGCTTACTGTGCAAAAAAACAACCCTCTCCTTTAAATTACTAAAAGCAACCTCTTAGGTCGTAAAAGTATTTGGTTAAAGAAAACACTGTATACAAGCCGGGCTTCCTGCCTATTTCAAGACTCCTGTTTGTCTATTTCAGATGACTTTAAAATGATTTTAGAAAGAGGAAATGAGAAGCTGCTTCTGACGCTGTGAGTTCTGTTGACTTTATATGAGCTATGCTGTGAGGGTAAATAGGCTTATTCTCCGTAGTCTTAAATAACACGAATTAATTAAGTATATTAAAGTATGCACTGCAAACCATGAACAGCCATTACTGTGCATATATAGGGCTGGGTATCATTCAGAAAAATTCAATACCAGCACCAATATTGATACACTGACTTTGATGCTGGTTCCTGAATACTTTTTTCGATACAAATTTGATCTAATCTGATTTAACAAAAGATTACACACACGTACTTATGGTCAGTCCTGTCTCTGTGTGTAATCTGGTATTTTTCCTGCCAAAGGCAACAGTGCAGCCAATCAACAGTACTATTAGATCTTGGCACAACAGGCACGCTGCATGTGCACTGGCTCACTGATGGTCATTCGATACCAAATTTCGATACCTGACATTTTTTGATACTCAACAGAATTTCGGCCGTTTGGGCGGTACCATGAAGTTCACTACCCAACCGTTCCTGCACGCCTCAATTGATGATTTTGATGACTCATTCAGCTCATTCAGCTGGGTGTCCTCCCACTTCAAAACTCATTCTGGGGCCTCTGTTACACTCCCACAGCCCACTGGTGGCACCCAGAAATGCCCTAAACTCCGCCAAGAAAGAGCAAACATGCAGAGGACGGATCTCTGTAGAAACAAACACTGCTACACACTTCTCGTCGGAAATAAGTGCTGATTAAGAGGCATTATCATTGTTTTTTGGGTAAATTCCAACCCATTGTGCCTTCGAGGTTCACAATAAATGTCACAGCTGGTCGCATCAAATTTCTGTTCCATTGTTTCTGTGAACTGAGTCGAGTATTTTCCTGTCAGTCCACACATGCACAGACCAGCTACTGGACCAGAGAGCACTGTAAATGAATGTTTCAGACTACAGGCAGACAGGAACCAGTGTCCCATTGTTAGTACAAAATGTAGACAAGATTTTCTCACCAGTCTGTTTCCTGTCAATCACCTGACACCCACAGGAAGACATGCTAGTCTGCGCCAGCAAACAATCCCTGCGAAACATGCAGCCTGACAAACTTAATAGACACATCCATGTCTGTTTTACACGTGGCAGCTTTGTTCGTCAGGACAGCCGTTCACTTCAAGCCAGGTTTGGAATAACCACAGCTTGTATATTTAAAAAAATGTCAAAAAAAATAAATCTAATTGCATACGGCAAGCATTTCAGAATGATTGGAGGAAACGAACACAAGACACAGGCAGTAGTAAACGGGCTGTAACTCTAAATGACACCGGTATTCTCTCTCAATATGTGTGACTCGCATAGAAATGTGCTGCTGTGTGAACAGTAGTCGCCTGTGAACGGAGCGAAGGAGGAGAGATGTTAGCTTGAGTTATGCAAATGAGGAACAACACTGTCAGAGCAGACGCAGTCGATCAAGACAATCACTATCGACACACACACACACACACACGCGTGCACTGAGAGGCGATGCAGTCAATTTGGAGGATGAAATTGAAGCAGCCAAGGACGCTAACAGAGGTGAGAGAGGAGCCAGACGGTTAGCCGCGCTCAAATCCTCGCGTTTAGCCCCGTTTCATTTTAACATTTCATCAATACAGACAGAGCCTCTCTCGCCCTCTCACACTCCGTCTCTCTCTCTCTGCTGGCTGCCTGGCTGCTGACCTCCACAACCTGTTGCTAGTAGTCTCCAGGATGCACAGAGCAGGACAGTTATTTATGGACGGGAGAGTGGAGATAAATCGATGCTCTCTCTATTCTTCTGCAAGTCCATTTGCATTACTTCAGTGAGGTACTGAGCTTCTTCATTCACTCCAAAAAGACATTCAGTTTCTTCATGCTTTGTTGTTTTGTGTTGGGTTATGAAATGCAGATAAGGTAAAGCTGGTTAGTGTTTTGCTCTCAAATGTAAAAAGTCAAGTAGCTGAGAGGGAGTTAAATAAAAGGCCAATAAGCTTTGAGCTGGCAGGATGGTAGAAAGTTATAAAGGTAATAATATTCTTGCATTGCAGACAGGTCTGTGTAGAGAATGAGCCAGAGAAAAGCAACACTGCACATTTGGAGACTACTGACATTCGTCTGGCCTTTCTCATACCTGCACTTGAACCAGGATATTAGACTGCCTTCTCTGACCTGTGCATCCACAGAAATTAAAAAGCTCTTGCTTTCCAAGCATCACCTGAACCCGAACAGAATGTGACTGGGTCTGAAAATGACAAAAACCCACCAAAATGATGAAGGTTGATGATGATTTTTGTGAGCAGAGACACAATTTCCACTGAAAATGACCTTTTCACTGCATGGTGTTTGAAAGTCAGTGGGAAGATCAGATCTAATGTCATTTTCCAGGCATGTTTTTGCTCTGGCTTCCGTTTTAATTTTGCTCATTGTCGTCATTCTCTCTTTTAATGCCAGTCTGCACCAAAGATTCAAAGCGAGACGAAATGGTTGCAGTTAAAGTTGCAGCGGTGTAAACTGGTCTGTCTCAGGTCAACTCAGGCAACACTAAAAACCAAAAAGTGTTTCCTTTGCATCTTTAAAAAACATTTAAATGAACAACCAAAAGCGCTGTAGCATGCATGCCAGGCCAGTAGTCGGTGGTGTAACTTTGTAATGACATACCATCAGCGCTATTTAAAGTTGTTTACTTCCTGTTGCTGCTAAGCAGCCACAAATTAAAGAAATTCAGATGTAGTTTGACATCTAAAATTATTCTACAAAACACTCAAATTTGCCTCAATAGCCTGTCGTCATATTCAACTTCCTTTAGGTGCACTGTGGAGGGTTCAACAGGAGTTTGGTGGTGGCTCCTGTGGAATGCATTGACTTGCGCTAGCATTAGCATTAGCATAGTCACCGCTTTTACAGGCTTTGAGGCTTTCCAGTTAACACAGCTGGGAAGGAGGTTGCAGTTTCAATAGGGCGCACTCTGGAGCCCGATTTCAAACGCTTGCGGTTTCAGACGTGCCAGCTCGCCGTTGTCATGTAAAAGGAAGACCAAACCACAACAAAAGTGTTTTGTTTTATGTGAAAACTTGCGCCGTCCAAACGAGGTCTCAAGCCAGCTGACATTGTGAACTGCATAACAGCTTTTCAAGATGCCCGAGGCCAGTTTTAGAACATAAGGCGCGTCACTGGTTTCAACAGCATAGAGCACCTGTGATTGGCCGAAAGTCATGTCACAGTGTGAATACAGAATCAAGGAGAGGTGCAGAAGTTCAGAGTTCTTTCATACTGGTTTCATACTGAAAGGTTATTATGGGATATATATATAATAAAAGCTGCCTTCCACAGCTTTAAATGTGGCAAACACAAATGTTTGACAGGTTCAACTGCAAGTTTGTGGCCAGTGTCGTCCCAACTTCATGTCAGTGGTTTTGTGACTCATCTTGTTAGCATTGCCAATAATATTTTAATACAGTTACCTGGTATATTTGTATGTCATCCCGTTATTTCTAACGTGGCACCCAACGTGTTTTTCACTGCAAAGAGTATTAACTAGTAGCTCTTTAAATGCGTGCTATTGTTGCCGATGTGGTCAAATGTGGTCACTTCATCACAGATTTTAATTCAAAGCCGTCACCTCAAACTCCCTCTGCAGGAAAAATCTGCAGCTTCGGGATCCATAATGGCACAAGTGACACAAACAATATTAGTGCTGTTATTAATTGCCCACATGGGTACAACGGGAAATGTCACACAGTCACATCACAGCCTGACCCGCCGCTGCACTCCAACACAGACAGCGAAAGCAATTTCCATTTTGTCACCAGCAGACTATATCTGGAGAGGAAACAGTGACTGAACAGAAGGGGAGGCTGAGGTCTGTGGAACAGACGAGCTCAGGACGGACTGGGAGACAGAGTAGGGATGCTTGTCTAAACATTTTCACACTTTTGAATCCCCCCCTCCCCCCTCCCTCCTCCTCTCTCTCCCCCCTCCAGCTCTCTCTCTCTTTCTAAACAATGGAGCCCAGAAGAACTGAGAGCAGCGGAGTGGACGCAGGGAGGAAGAGAGAGAAGGAGAAGGGGGGGGGGGCGCTGTACTGGCACCCTTTTTAATTCCACCAAAAGCTGTTCCAACAAAAGGTCCCCCGCTCGGGAGTTGCCGCCGAGCGGCAGCCAGCCAGGCCGGCTGAAAATAGGGTCGTGAGCAAAAGAATGAGAGAGAAAGAGAGGGTGACGGAATAAGACTGAGCTGAGAGAATGGCTGAATAAATGAATGGGAAAATGAAAGACTGAGCTGGGTATGAAAGGCGCCTTTCTTTACTCTGCATGGCAGTAAAAGTCAAACCAGGGAGGGTGGCCACATTGATCATGTGTGTGAGTGCGTCTATGTGTGTGTGCAGGGAAGGAAAGCTGATGTGTGCATTTGTAAGTGATCTGCAAAGACATTCATGACGCAGTGAACGCTCAAAGCAGAAACGTTGCGCTGACCCTCCTCGAACCAGCTGCATTGTGATTCATGGCCCCGTTCCTGTTGCTACGCTCTGTAATCCCTCTTCCCACTGACACCTGTTTGCCGAGGAATCACTCAGGAATGCCAAGGTGTTAGCCATGATACGGTTTATTTCTAGAAATGTGAGCTGGATTTGCTTAGTAACCAGTTTCCTCAGAAGTGGAATTAAAAAAGAAAAAAACGCTGACCGAGTGCAGACACATGCTGGCTGGCTCCTGGCAGACAGAGTGATGAATAAAAACCTGCTTCCTGGACTCTCTGCAAGCCGGACTGATGGAGCCTCTTATAGCAACCCAGAGTCGCACCTTCTCCCCCTAATTACAGCCAGTCTCCTTTAACAGGTCCACACAAAGACACACACACCACACATGGCTGCACAACAAAGGAATGTGAAATTGTCTCATCCACAAAAGCCAAACCCAAACAACCTGTTCCCAATCTGACAGTGACCAACCGAGCAAACCTCTGACACGGGAACGTCGGACAGAGATCATCAGAGCTTCTCTGCTTGTACAAAAACAAGTAAACAACATTATGCAAGACCCTGAAATATGCACTTAGCAGTCCGCCACTCATCAGGCCACAAAGAATTGTGGGAAGTCATTAATATTCCAATCCTTGATCAATAAGAGAAACCCAGAGGCAGATATGAAAAGAGACTCACATTAATGCAGAAAAACAAATCACAGCAGATATGATGCCACAACATGTGCAAGTCTGTCGACCAGTGAGAGAAAAGGCTTAAATAAAGAGGAGAAGTTCTCACTGGAGTTGTTCCGATACCGATACTGGTATGTTAAAATGCCTCCGACATCACCAAAAATGTTGGTGTCGGTACTGGCGAGCGCGCCAGTCTGTGCACCGATCCGATACCATGTGATTTATTAGCTATTGACTGACTGTTAGATACCTAAAATGAATTCTTTTTTGCTGCTCTAAAATGAAGCTGCAACGACTAACCAAATAATCGATGTTAATCACCAGCTATTCTAATAATCAATTAATCATTTAAGTCATTTTTTAAAATAAAAAAAGTAAAAAGAATTCCTGGTTTAGCCTCTTTCATGTGAAGATTTGTTGCTTTTCTGTGTCATCTATGATCATAAATGATGAATCTTTGTGTTTTGGGCTGCTGTTTGGACAAAAGAGGACGTCACATTGGGCTCTGGGAAATTAACGTGCATTTTTAGCACTTTTTTTGACATTTCATGGAATAAATGATTAAGTGATTAAACATAAAAGTAATCGGCAGATTGATCGATAATGAAAATAATTGTTAGTTGCAGCCCTACTTTAAAACAGTACACAGGAAGTTGTGCTGCGCTGCCACTCAACTATCATTTCCAAGAGCACCAAAGAAGAACAGAGAGATTTCACAGAGCTAGCAAAATGTCCACATTTGGCAATATTTCACACTGGAAAGTCCACCCACCAGTAAAAAGGAGATTTAGCTAGATTTGAGGCTTTGTGTTGCTGTACTGTTTCATAGTGTCCTTTGTAAATCCTTTTATTTTACTAAATTATGATTATACCTTAAGTTTTTAAGGTATTTTCACACACTGGTATCCGATCAGTACTTGGTATCACTTGGTATCGCCCGCTATGCTAGTTTGGGTGTCGGAATCGGTATTGGGAATGAATTTATTGTATCGGGACATCTCTAGCTCTCACACAGCAGCAGGACTTGATATTGTTCTTTTCTCAGTGAGAATCAGCACCACTTGACAGCAGAGAACATGGCAATCAGATCGGCCTGAACACTGACAGCCTGCAGCATCACTGTGCAGTTTGTGCTGGTGTGACTCATTAATATGCCCTCGATGAGCATCAACGGTCTGATCTCGAGGGGATGATTATCACTCCATGCTTCGCCAGGAGGAGCCATCGACATTTGAGTCTGCGGGTCAGGACCCAGAACAGTTCATTTCTGTTTTTCTTGTTCATTTACTATGGGGTTTTTTTTTTCATTAAGAGGCTTATTATTTCACGATTTCATTAAATCAGCACCATATTCATTTATTTACTTTACCGTTGAGTTTTCTTTCCTTATTGCAATTTGTTTATTGATTATTGTTTGTATTTGCATTGACAGCAAAATGTCTTATAAATACAGTTTGCAAAGTTCCTTAAAAACAAGCAAAAAATCCCCCAAATAATGTGTTGTTTTCTATTCTAGGATTTATCACTAATCTCTTACAAACAGGCTGAATCATTCAGCTCTTTAACGCAGTCATTGACCTTTCAACCCAATCATGATACCCAAGATCAGCTCTCAAGGCAACAATGCCGACCCACCCCTCTCTCCCCCAATCCTTTCCACGCGCACACACACAAGATCACTTCTCCTGAGACACACTCCTTGACATTTAGTCATCTGCCATCAGCCACATTGAGGCCAGGACCTCTACGCGACTGGTTTTTAAAGACGTTAGAGACTCCACATCTTTTTTTAACCGCTGGGGTCGGGGGACTGCTCAGGGTTAAAAAGGATTTATTCAAAGGGAGAAAAAAAAAAGCTTCATTAATCGGAGAGAATTGCTCGCATTTTCCTTCAAACTGCCCTTTGCTTCGGAAATAATGGGAGATTTTCAGCCTGTGGGCTCGCTCCAATAATTAATCAACTAAAACATCCTGCAAAGAGAAAAGAAATCAAATAACTGTGCTCCTGCCCAAAAGGCCAAAGAGGGCAGCTCACAGATGAATACCTAAAATTTGCTTGTGTAGAAATTGGGCATGCTCTACGATTTCAGTCATATAATTTCAACTTTAATGCAGCAGATTCTACAATAGTGGGTATTTATTCATGATAATTTGTTTTTCACCTGCTACTCAACCAGTGGGAACTAAATCATACAGTTAAGAGCTGCATGCTCAGAGGTGGAGAGGCCGGTCAGTGTCTGATTCCAAGGTGTCTTCATCACCGCCTTCATCACCGCCTTCTTCTGCACTGGCTCCCAAATGGAAGCAAACCAACACAGATCCATACAGCAGCTGTGGCTCGGCCTGCACAAACATGTAAACAACAAACAGCAACTTGGCGCAATGCGTGGCAGATGATGAGTCATTAATAAGAGCTCTCGATAATCAGGCCGCGCTGCTCTGAGGGCGATAATCATCGGCCGCCTGCTCTCCAAGTGATAAGCTAATCAGCCCTTCGTCTCCACCGAGCCGTCGAGGGGACTCATCATCATTGACATTTCAGCTCAGGATCGGGCCCATAGAGACGAGCTCGGGGGTGGGGGGGCACCTAAAGTGACTTAATTATCATTGCTGTGGAATGATATCCTCTCCACTCTATTTTGCCTGTTTGTACCGAAGGTTAACGCAGGTCTCCAAACATCACGGATTAAAAAACCACTTGAAACGGAAGTCAGAGCGCAGCTGGCTTCCGCATATTGACGTGTTTCCTGCAAAAACGGGCGTCTAGGTGGGAACTTGTCAGGGATTTTGATTGACGTTCAATCAATATCCGTGAATAGGGCTGAATGTGTGCTATGCACCCCCTCCGCCCCGGTTGACAATACTGCTGTGTGTGAATACACGGAGCGATGAACACTCTACAACTGTTACAATGCAGAAACGAGGAGTATATCGGCTGTAGGTAAGGATAGAACCCACACACACACACACACACAATACTAGCTAAACTAACGTTAACTGAGGCTGTGTGTTTATTCACTGAGCTGTGCAACAAATTAACAGACTGCCGTTTGTTTTGTGAACTCAAACACAGCATTGTTAAGCTTCCTAACATGTCTAGGACTGAAATAGTTAAGCAAGTCTCCCCTCCTTGGAACAGGCTTCCCCGTGATTGAGCAGATGCATGCCAACTGAAGGCTTGTGTCTGTATTATTTGGGGAAAGAAATGAAAGAGCATTTTCATAGGACAAAAAAATTAGAAATGCCCCCAAGTGCAGGACGGGTCATCACAAGATGAAAAATGCTTTCCAAACAGAGAAAAGACCAGACTTGGGTATAAAAATACTCAATTTTTTTTTTTTTTAACAAATATGTGATATACAGGATGAGATACATGAACAATTAACACACAGACACAAATTTAAGCTGGGAAAATGTAGTTTTGATTTCATGGGGACTTTAAGTTTCCCCACCACCTTTGCCCCCTTTCAGCCAACTGACGTACACAAAACAGACAACTTCACACACACGATCACACACATGCACACACTTAACCTCCATGCCAAAATTTCAGCCTCCTTGGGCAAAAACTGTGGCTGTCAAGGAGTGGGAAATTTTTGTGGACCGACCAACCAAACAACAGAGCTGCTGGTTGCAGCTAGAAAGACACAATATGCTCTATTTACAGTCAGCTCATGTTAGAGGAGTGAGTTTGTGACCAGAGGGTCGCTGGTTCAAACCCCCAGATCAACAGGACCAATCTGAGTGAAGGGAACTGCTTGCCCCACCTACATTACTACCATTGCGGACCTTTAAGCAAGGTCCTTAACCCCAGTTTCTCCAGTGGAGCTGCTGAGTGGCTGCAGATCAGACGGCAGTTGGCAGCTTCCAGGTGTGAATGTGTAACTGTGTGAATGTGATCAGGGCATTCCTAAAAAAGAAAGTTTGGTCTCCATGAAACTCCCCTGAATAAAAACAAAGGTTACAGAGAAACTCTACAGTAAGACAGACTTTGCTTTATTTACTTGTCTTCAGCTTTGCATGCTTGTGTGATGAGAATGGCCTGGTTCTCTATTCTGACCTCTCAGGAACCTGTCAGCTTTACTTGGCATATAATTTTGTTGTGTGTTAAAAAAAAACCCCAAGTTGAAGCGGGAAAGAGGCCACCATGACTCATTTAGTGTTTACCACTTCATGTTTGTCTGTCAGACTTTGAGGTGCACAGCCTGTGTCCAACAACTCATGATCCATCCATGATTCTGCCCATTCTGTACCATCCCAGGAACACATTTGAATGTAGTGTGTTTTCCTAGTGTACTGTATTTATTTGAGCTTAAGTAGCTAACCTTTAAAATTGAAACAGTGTGGTTTTGCCTTTGAAAACAGTCACATAGCCTGTGTAATCTAACTTTTTGATCTGCGACATTTAGACACAGAGAATCAGACAGAGATAGTTGGCTGGTTAGTGCTCTTGTTTTTCAGATCTGAATTCAACCAGTTGATCTGAGAGGAAAGATATTTAATGGGCAGAGAGCCTGCTTTTACTGCAGGAAATCTTTGAGCAACAGTCCTCATTGCCATTACATACTGCACCAGCTGGTTTCCAAGCAGATGGAGAGGACGAGGCAGGCTTCAGGCTCCAGCCCAAAATGACTTGGTTTGTATAATAATCTGAGAACTTTCCAAGAACGGCCTGTTCTGTCATCTACAGAGTGATTTGGATGAATAAACTATGTGATTTAAAGGCGACGCGCATGAGCGTCAGCCAGAAATGTTCTCAAAGGAAAAACGGCCAGAGTACAACTAATATCCTTCCCAACATTTACAGACAACCCTCTGATATGTTGCACTCCTACAACAAGACAATATAGCATCCTCTACACATGTCCAAACATACCAAGCTCTGCAGACCGCACCCAGTTTTTGCGCCAAAGTAAAGTCAAAAATCACTGCTCTGTAAAATGTGAGCAGTCTCCCATAAAGTGTGTTTGTCATTCATACAAATATAAATTTACGGTCTCTTACATCATTATGTAATTTCACAAATGACATCATTTCTGAATAAACCTTTTCATTCACCTAAAACAATGCAGGGTATTCAGTGGAACAAACACAGACAGTACACTGAAAGATTTACTTCACTGTTAATTCTATCAAACAAAGATAAAGTTCACAGAGTTTATGTTCCGTTTCCATGTGTTTGCTGTTAACTACAGCAGCCAGAACCTGCCTAAGAATAGGACATTGTTCATACCACCACATCAAAGCAGACATTTAGCTGAGAGACCCTTTGTTTATCTGTAAACTCAATTAAAAAACATCTGTAATTAATACATGGGCAAAATACATTTCCATCAATCCGATTAATACAGGTGAATTAAAAAATGTCCCCTCTAAAATGTGTCTTTTTGTGCAGCCATTGTGTGGATGAAATTAACACATTATAATACACTGAACACCATCAGTAACTGTGGATGTTAAAGGCAGCTGCTGAGGTTGACAAACCGTAAATCACACAAAGCCTGCTGTGAGCTAAAAAGTACTTTTTCCAGCAAGCACCTGCATGCTGGACATTTCCAAATCAAAGCTCATCCATCATGCATTAAATGCATTGTCTAGCCCACACACGCTTTAACTCACACACAGTTTACACACAAAATGCTGAGTCTTAGTTCCAATTGGTCAGCTCACTGTGAGAGAACATTTAAACTAAACTAAATAATGTGACGTGAGTTATGAAGAAAACAATGGAGAGTAACAAAGGCAGGCAAACTGTAACTGCAGCAACACCATACATGAGTTACATAAGATAATACAACTGGTCACTTGACAAATGTGAGATTATGAAATGTATTAGACAAAAACACCAAAAAGCATTGACCCCCTTTAGTCATTACTGGTGATTAATTGCATCGTATTAATTCTAAAGTTTTAGAATGTCACTGCAACATTCTGTTTTGTTTATTAATTACTCACTGTTAGATGGCTTGAATTAAAGAATAGTTTCTTTCTTTCCAGTTCTTCCACGGTAAACGGATGATTTCTAAAATTTTCCGGACACCATAGACTTGCTAGCAGTCTACGGCGGTACACTCTTGAAAGTATCAAAACTACCACAAACATCGTGGTGTATGCTTAATACCTCCAAAATGCTGTTATTTTGGCTAGAAAGCTACTAAATCCAACACATTCAGTGTTTCGTGTCACATGTTACACGTTGGTGAACTCTAGTTTCAATAAATATATTTCCATCCAAAACTAGAGAAACTACTCTCTCTCTTTCTGCACCACCCATTTTCGCTTGCTTACAAATTTGGGATAACTTTTTAGTATTTTTTCTGAAAAGCACATAAAGATAAGCGACATGGGCAGATGACGATATTTACATCACATGTACCAAAGTGGAAGCCTGCAGACACACAGACGTGGGAAATATGAATAGGCCTTTATGTGATCCCTGTTTATCCTTGTACTCAAGATAAGGCATGAATGTATCTTGTCAGTACAAGTGAAAATGACATATGTGATAAGACTTTGTAGTCGTGGTCAAAAGCTTCTCTCACATTCAACACGCACAGTTCACACATACAGTCTTGACTCTGAACCTGACATCTCCACCTTTAGGCACGCTGATGTAATCACCTACACCCCCACCTCTCTGTGTTTAGTCAGCAAGTTAATGGAAGTCTCCTCTGAGTAACAACAATATGGCAACCACCACTACTTGTTCTACTCTGGTTTTATTGCATTATCAGCTGCCTACGCACGGTCCTGAGAAAATCAGCCAGTGCTGCTCAGTGGAGAGACGTGGGAAAAACCTCAAGAAATGGTGTTAAAATGATCCCTCAAAATAAGACCAAATCCTCTGTATCTCTCATGTCCCCATAGCAAACAGCCTCGATGTAACAATAAAAGCTTGATTTGGCTTTCATACAGAGAATGTGTTTGTTGGTCATTTCTTTGGCTAAAGCTGCTGGTCTTCCAAAGTATTACTGAGACATAATCTCTAAATTTGTGGCCATCACTGGTTTGTTCAGACACTAATGCTGCCATAGCTCTAGGAATGTGAGCTTTCTCTCTTTTGCTATTAAGACTTTTCACTTCACCGTAAATTGATGACTTTGTAAAATGTACGTCTACCGAGCTTAGAGGAAATACAAGACAGCAGAATCAGCATCTGTCTGAGTGTTGTGTGTGTGTTTAATGGGAGGGCTGGAGGTCTTAGTCTTGCTTGTAAACAGGCCAGTAAATGAGGCTACAGCTTCCTCAGTCATCAAGCCAAAGCCACAAGTGCCATACAAGTCTGCATTGGGTTTAGAGTTGACTTCACCACCCAACAACAAACAGGCTCTTACCACAGCTGGGAGGTCTGAATCTCTCAGTACAATACTCTCCTTTAAGAGTCAATTGGTCCATCAGCCTGTCAAATCGTTTTTCTTAAAGCGATATTTCACCACAAAATTCTGTTTTGCGTATCAATTACTCACTCTTAGATGTTTTGAATTGAAGAACATCTTTTTTTTTTCTTCCCTCCAGCGGTCAAGTTCAAAATGCGTACTCTCTTTTGCTGAAAGCCTTCTTTATTGTGTCATATGTTAAGTACCTCCAAATCATTTTATTTTGGCTAGAAAGCGACAAATCCAAAATATCCTATCCAGTGTTTTGTGTCACGGGGTACTTGAGTAATATCACACTAGAGGAAGTGCTGTTATACTGGTAGTCTTCAGAAAAGGCCTCGCGCCTATGACAAAAGCACGCACACAGCAACCTTGAGTGTGATATTGCTTTTATACAACAGTTCTACAAACTCCATTTAGTTGACAGTAATAAGTAAAAACAGATTATGATTTATTTGTTCATTTAATAATTTATTTGACTCTGGCAGCACAAATAGTTCCCCAGCTGTACTGGTACAAGACTGTTGCTAAGCAACACAAATAATTAACATGTTTTGGCACATTAGCTTACTTTATAAGTTACAGAAGGGCCAACTACTTCACTTTCTTGCTTTCCTCTTCCCTTTTTTTCATCCTTCTGAAGACAATTTGGAAAAATTTCCATCTTTTGATTGCCTTTTTTTTTTAAAGTAACCTAGCAACCGACAGCTAGTGATTAGAACACCTTAATACATACAGTTAAAAGTCTCAGTGCTGTTGTGCTCTATATCAGCACTCATGGAATTCCACCTGTTCAATCAAATTGCTTGGCAGGAATTAACTGTTGTATAAGTATGGGATAATGCCTGGTGAGGTGTCCATTATCAGGAATGAATGGACGATGTGGAGGCGTGAACCTTCCCATGCGCACCCTCCCGCTTATACCATGGTCACTTACCAAAGAAAATAATTAATTAATTAGATCATTCATTTATATTTTCAAGTGTTTTGCGGTCAAAATTAAAAGTTTTGAACAAACAACAACTCAGTTTCCCAAGCAACACCTGAGAGCTTGACTAATAACTGAAATAATCGTTACAATCCCATGAGGTTCGTATGGAATGAAAATGTAGTTCAGTAGGCTTACTCCAGTAAATAGGACGGGCCATAGATACCACGTAGCAACAGGAGATAAGCTAGTCCGCTCAGCTGACTAATCCCTTCAGCTCAGCTGTTAGCCAGAGAGCTACTGTTATGCTAGCAAAATTCAAAGTCAATAACATTGTGCACGGTGGACAAAAAGTAAATAATGTGGCCAGTAAACAAGAGGGCTAGCTGGCCAGTCAGCCACTGTTGCCAAATCAATAAAAAATTCCATCAAAAAATGACTGGTGATTGCCATTGGCTGCAGCATAAAGTTAGAGGGCTAAACAAAGCTCAGATGGACAGTGAAACAGGGCAGTAGTGACTAAATACATATAAACTCAGTTACTAAACTTTGAACTCAAATCAAAGTCAGGTGCTTACTCACCTTTTCATGGGATAAACTTTGCTTAACATCGGACAGCTTAGCCAGCAAATGTTTAGCTTCATAATAACCCTGTGTATAGGCTACCTAGAACAGCTTGTGTGTTTTGAGCGCCATCTTGTGGCAACATCTTGTTTTTTTTTCCCCCAATGTGGCCCCTCTTAACAAAAAAGAACAAAATAAGTTGTTGTAATCAAAGAGGTGCTATCCACGACTAGTTGACTGATGTTTACAGCACCAACTAGTGGTTAAGGAAGTTGACTAGTCCATTAACTGGTGAAACCCCCGGTGTCTGAGGAAATTTGTTTGCCCAAGTCTTTATTTTCTTGCAATAATAAAAAATCCCATTGGCTTTTTGGCAACCAGAGTGATGCTAAGTTCCAGGTAGCCATAAGAAAGAAACAAACAAACAAACAAACAAAAACCCTAAATTGTTGCAGAACCCTGCTTGACAATCAGCGACTACACTCTGGCTAACAGGAAATGGAAGTGATTTGACACTGTGGCTGAGAGCCAAAGTTTAAAGTGTTCAGTGAGCAGTAAAGTCTTAAAATCAGTTCTAAAAATTTACTGAAAGCCAGTGAAGTGAGGCTGAAAAAATGCTGATATGATCTAAACTCACCCCTCTTTGGCACTGCATTGGTCTCCGTTAGCACTGAAGGAAAACTCTGGATCTCTTGTTGCTTAATACTTAGCTATAACCTGCTAACTGTTTGTGTCTGTTGGCTGTTTGTTGGGTGTTTCTTGTACATCAGGTTATTAGAGCTTTTTCATGTAAAACATATGGCTGCTGCAGCTAAAATGAATTTAACCAGAGTAGTGAAAGTAGAGCTTGAAAATGTTGATTAACCAAGCTTTAAAAAACCCATAAAAAACAATACAGTTCCCAAACCTCTGAACTGTTAGTGGAGCTGGTGGCATTGGATAAAATTGAAGATTCAAAAACGTTTTTAGTTGTTGAACCTGTTCATACTTTATGCAACTTCAGCAGTATAAAGTTGTATAAATGGAGGGTCTTTGGGCAGAGAGGTGTGATATATGTGAGGGATCTTTAGCTCCTCAGCTTTTTGTTGCTGTTATGACACCACGGGGAGCTTCATTGCAAGTTGTTATGACTACGCCGAGTGGTTTCCAAAGGCAGAGTTTAGCATAGAGGAGAGTAAAAACCTGAGCTTTAATGATTCTACCAGTAAGAATTTTGCTCTGTTTTTAAAAATATGATCCCCCTGACTATGAAGCTCTTTCAGAAATAACTTCTTTGAATTGTGAATCTTTCTCACAATCCAAACTCCATGGAAAATAACTATCTGAGGCTTATTTTCTGTCCATTTAGCATTTTTTCCACTTCATTTAGATTCTCTTAGCTGAGCAATTCAACGGATCTGGAAGAAGTAATGGGAAAAAAAAGAAAGAAAGATATTTGCTGTCTGTTTAGGACAATGCCTGCCTCAACTCCTCGCAATTAATACAACAAAAACACATTCAGTAAGTGGTTTATACCACTGACATGTTCACATGTGCCATCTGCTTTTATGGTGCCTCCTCCTTCCAGCTGGCAATTTCTAAAAGCCCACATCTGTATCTTCTCAAATGGTTGGGAAACACTGGTGACTTTTCACAAATACAGATTGTACACTGTGTTTCAAATGTGTTTTCATTTAAAATACCAGTATTGTTACTGCTAATAAATTTTTTCTTCATATAACATATATCACCATGCTTAATGGTGCTGAACATAAGGAATCCAGCAGAGGTCTTGTTTAAGTGTGCAAGGATGTCTGATTTACAGGACTAACAGCCTGCAGTAAAGCAAAGAATAATAAGGTTGAACAGAGTTTGTGGTGAAAAGCAGAGCTATCACATTAATAAAACTGGGCATCAGGTGAACATAAAAAGATGAGTGTAAGTGCAGAATGAGAATGAGCATCAACCCACAAAAAAGTCTTGTGTTGCTCTGGCCTCCATAAAGCTCCCAGAGCAGCTAAACATAATTTAAAGAATAGTTTGACATGCTGTGAAAAATCATATTTGCTTTCTGGCAGAGAGATTATTAAGAAGACTGATACACGTCTGTAAAATATTGTAATAAAAGTGGGTTCAATCAAAATCAGAGCCGTCCAATGAGCACAGGGGGCAGAATTACAAAATATAACAATCTTTATTAAATATGCACAATTAGTAAGAGAAGACAGTGAGGCAGAAGGTGGCCACCGGACGGTCCCAGGCTGTCAGGGGTCTGGGCCCAGCTATTAACCAAACCAAATATAAAACCACGGCAAATGTGTTCAGGCACACTAACAGCACGCTATCACCCTCTTCTGGAGGCAACGGAAATTGCTGACCACGACAAACGGTGACACTCACACTCAAAGAAGCTGAAGCTCCTCCCCCTACACTGCGCAGGTAAGTCTCCCTCCCACTAGTCTCCCGCCCGCGCTGTCAACACTCACACAGCAGCAGCAGTCTTCACAGAGCTCCTGTCCTCAGGTGACAGTTTTTCTCTTTATACCTTATATACACATGAAATGTATAAATAAGCTGTCATAGTGTGTTGATGTCATGTAATGAGGAAAGAAATCATGGGTACTGAACATGGCTTATTTGTGATGGTGCACAAAAGGCAGAAAGGCAGTAAAGTTAGGCTGTTGTAATGCTTCTCCTTACTTATTTAGTCTATATACCCTTATGAGCCTACTGATTATTTACTAACAGATCTCACTGTGTTTGTATTTTCTGAAAGAACCAATAGTCATTGCCACGGTAATTTCTCAGTATTGATAATAAAATATTTTGCCAAAAATGACGTCACATTTTTCCCTTTCACACAGCTTTACATGTGGGCGTGGTTGACAAACTGGACGAGCAAGGTGATAAAAACTGTGGAAATCACTTGTCAGTACTCACACAGAGCATGTGACATAAAAACCTAAAACAAGTGGCAACAACAGCTCAGCACGTGACAGTAAGGAGCTCATTATGCGAGTATAAGGGTTGAATCTATTTTAAAACCATCACAAAGGATTAATGTTTCGTTCCAGCGCTCTTCCAGTTCTCGCTGAAGACAGAACTTCTGTAGGCTAGGTATTTACATTTTCCAGATCATTTTGAGTGAAGCATGATTTTTTTTTTTTAGCAACATTTTCTTTTCAAATAAAACGAAGGATGTCTACGGTCAATAAAAGAAAGAGCAGCAGTTTAAAGTAACTACAGTAAGTATTTTTACATTCACTTTTGAGGTACTTTCACTTTCAACTTGACTTCATTTCAAAGACAGAAGTTTTGGTGAACATATAACCAGTTTATAAAATCAATTAAATATCAGTTGAATATAGGGTTAGGTTTCCAGTCGTAATGTATTCTTCATTTCATTTGTTCTTTAAATAGGATTTTTGAAGTTATTGCAAGATTATCTTGTTTTTTTATTATTGTTAATATATTCTGTGTGACGCGTCGGATGAAAGCATCTGCGAATTAACAAAAAACATGAAGACACCAGACACAACTCTCCATCAGCGAAGGGTCTGCAGCAGTGTTGGGAAAGTTCACTTTCTACCTGAACTAGTTCAAAGTTCAGTTCACACATTTTAAAACGAACTAGTTCAGTTCATCGTTCATAATTCCACATTTTGAACTAAAGTTCATGGTTCCCAAAAATGAACTAATTTAGT
>JAQFJB010000008.1:3589360-3599555 GCA_029874875.1 Naso minor
GAAAAATGATACAACATAAGTAAAATATATTTAAAAAATTAAATTATTATTATTAAAACAAAGTTATGTGGCACTTACCCAACAGCATTGTAAAAAATAAATAAATAACGTGTAACAGTCAAATAAAAAAATGTTAAGGTACATGGGAATTCAATATACTAACAGAGGAACATTTTGTACCTTAAAAATAAAAAAAAGTAATTTAAAAAATGTAAATACCTCTTTGTTTTTGCCTCCTTGTCTTACTTGGTTGGTGTTACTCTGAGTTAAGCACACCTACATTTCCCATTCCAATTGTAAGATTACAACAATCTGTCAGAACAAAATAGTGGATGTCTGGATGAATACACTCATGGAACACAAACAGTAAAAATAGGACAAATGACTTCACTCAGATTCAATAAACTTTAGTTGTTTTTTTTCAGTAAACAATTATGATTCATTTTCCATTAAAATACAAAATAATACATCCACATATTTCACACATTTATACATCAGTTTTCAAAGCACAAGGAAAGTAAAATTATTGCATCTGCTTACAAACGTCACAGTGCACTTTGCCAGAGATTTTAAAATGTCCTAAAATCTGTAAAAAGACTGATTATTATTATATAGTAGTTGAAGAAATTAACAACACAGGCAGCACCTAGATGAGACAGTGAACTCAGAAACAATTAAAAACACTGTAAATCCATGACAGAAAGTCATATTTTGTGTCGCTTACAAAAAAAAATCTACAAATCTTGGCAGTGGAATGAGCTTTGGTTCTGTGGATTTCACTTTCAAAAGACTGAATAAAAAAATCTCCTAGAAAGATTCATCGTAAAACATTGGCACTGTTGTCAGATATAAGGCTTTTGGTGTCTTTTTTTATGTGAGAAGTGCTTCCTCTGGTCCTGCTGGACAGCCTAGAAGTGGTCAGTAAACAGTGTAAACAAAGCAACAGTTTAAAATCCTGCTTCGGTCCCAACTGCTTCACAGTCAAAAACATCAACACAAACTAAAAGAAGAAAAACTACACTCATTTGTTTTGGTCGGACCTGAGACACCGTGGCTCACGTATTATACAATGCAAATGTCACAGGTTTTCGTGTAAGTACTACTTGACTTAAACGGCATCTGTGACTTTTCACAACACCAGTGCAAATTTGTCTGCCACTTTAACACAATACACCTACTTTAAAAATGTGCCTGCAGTGAGATTTGATTTCTAAAACTGTTCTGTAATCTTTAATCTCTTTACCTGATTACTGTACAAATGAGTTGAAATGCTCTTCTGGGAAGAAACTTCCCAAGAACATAAACATTGGTGCATATTATTAATAAAAAAAACCAAAAACCCTGCAAACGCCCAAAATTTCAAAGTTCCATCAAACTTATTTGATTGATTTTCTATGATATGCTTAACTAGTATTATTGCCAGTAACACTCACACCCTTCATATGTTTTCAGTGTGAATGCTGCATGTATTTTTATGTTTTATACATCAGTTTACAGAGGTAGACGTCTAAATGTCCTGTCCTGTTTTCAGGCTAAAGTGTTTTTTAAAGCTGAACAACAATCAGCCCCTTTTGTTTGTGTTTGTTTTATGTTTCATGGGGAGATGGACCTTCTCCTCTTTTCCTCTGCCTCTGCTCTCTCCTCCTCCGTGATGGCCCACGATTGCACCTCTGCGCTGCCAAACATGGTGAAGACGAAAGCACCGGCAACATTGATCCCGGCTGCCAACCAGAAAACCTTCCTCCAGCCCGCCATGGTGTGCTGCCAGCCAGAGGAGAAGAGGGGACACACACTGCTGATGTCAGTGAGCTGCACAGCTACAGTTCTGTAACTTGGCTCTATGTGCTATGTTACATTTAAAACAACAAAACCCCAGAGTGTCTCAAGCTAATTAAATCCGATTCCTGTATGAAAATGAAACTTACATCCTTAGTAAAGTATCCTGTAACTATGGGTGCCACCACTCCAGGAATCGTCCCGAATGTGTTGGTGATTCCCAGAAGGAATCCTGCATACCTGCAGGAAAAAAGAAGAAAAAACATTCTTCAGAATTTCTTTTTAATAGAAAGACAGTAGAAGAAGAGACTCCGCAAGAAAACTCACAAGTTTTATCACAGCGAATATTTGTCATTTTGTGTGTCACACATTGTACATGCGACAGTCTTCATTTATGAGTCAGGAGGCCCCAAACTGAAGGATTTTACCTAAAGCCTATCTTATCATCAAATAAGTTGATCAAAAAATAATAATTAGGACCAAGTCTGGTGATCAGTTGATTGTTTAAGTACATTTACACAAATAATTCAAAACATTCTTTGGTTTCAGGTTTGTAAAAGTCATGATTTTGCAGCTTTTCTTAGTTTGTTGGTCAAAACGAGACACTTGAAGACGTCAGTTTGGTTTCTGGGGAACTGAAATGGCCACATGCAGGATTTAACCCTAAAAAAATGTCTGAACTGGTGAGTGGGGAAAGAGTTTAGACGGTGACACCCACCGAGGAGCGATGTCTATTTGGTTTATGTAGACGCCGGCGGCGGTGGCTGAGTTGATGGTTGAGGAGAGAGTGAGGAAGGTGACGGTGAGGATGTGGCTGCAGCCGGCGTAAATCACAGCCACAAGGAAAACAGCGGATGGCAATGCGCCTGCAAAGAGGAAGAGGAAGAGGAGAGGAGGAGGAGGAAACCAGCACAGTTTGAGCAAACATCACTGGTGTTGCTGGTTTTCTTTGTGTCTTTCAACAAATAGTTGTAACATTGAGTAAAACGTAAAACACCTGGCTAGCATCACATTTAATATGGGTCTATAGACTGGATGAGTTTCATTATGTCATTACAACAAAGACCACGAGAGGGCAGCGTTGCTCTGTTTAAAACGTGAGTCATGTCAGGCAGCTTCATATGGTTTAATGTTTTTATTTTGTAATAAAAATTACAAGGTTCTTGTATTCCAGCACAATATATTTAAATAAAATGTAACTAAGAGGTCACAGCTGAGGTAGCAGCTGATTTTGAACCTCAAGAGTTTTCACATCCACATAACATGATCAGTGCTCACACACTGTGCCCCAGTGTAAAACGTAAAATGCAATCCGCACTGTAAAAAATGAAGACAAACTGTGACTCACTTCTCACAGTGACGTGACTTCTCAAAATTGACCCCTTGATATATCTGAGTAACATTCAAAGTTCCTGTATGTGAAGTGAATCTCATTTTCTCTTGTACTGCACGCTGTATGGTGACTTCAGAGAGTGTCTGTTCAATATTTTACAACGTAATCCAAAGGAAAAGCTGAAATGGTTGTTTGATTTTGATATTTTTGGACTTGCAGATGTAATTTCTGAAGCTTGGAGAAGAAGGCAAGATAGGTTGTTTTGAAGGTTACTTTCTACTGGACCCTGGTCCTGGTCATGGATTATGTGATTGTTTGGTGTCCTATAAGCCCATGCAGGCTGGGCATACAATTGTATGCATGACACAATAATAAAAAATTCATTCATTCATTCATTGCATTTTCTCTGAGTATTTCCATTTTTGTGATCTTTGCTCTGACAGCTTTAGCTACAAGTTTTTTTTCAGATTGCAGTTTCAATGCTCTTACTGTGCAGAGAAAACAATGTATGTCAGTTTTCTGTTACCACTTTCACTTAAAGCATCTGAATATTTTTTCCACCACTGACAGTCAACCACAAAGAAAGCCACTCATGCAGCACAGGTGCACAAAAACATGCAAACTCATGTGAATGTGACGTACATAAAGAGGATCTGAGAGGAAACGTTTCCTTACCAATGAGTGTGAAGACCTTACGCACGATGGAGATGCTGAACACCCTCCTCTCCAGGAGAAAGTCTGCTATGACGCCACACAGTGTGGAAAACAACCAGGCGCCGAGGTATGGCAGAGCAGAGAGGAACCCGTTCTGCACAGAGAGGGAGACGGAGAGAGGTTACCGTGGAGTCAGCAAAGGGTTCAAACATTACAGGTTGCTTGTCTTTGTCCAGCTTTCAGAGACGCGTGAGTCAGCATATTACAACGAAATGTCGCACAGCATTCATTTTCACAGTCAGCATTTCAGGAAGCTGATGATCAGATAAACACAAGATTTATCACATGAAGCAGAGGAACAAACGAATCGAAACCTCACCGATTTTAGGTCAAAGTGCATGACATCGTTCATGTAGGTGGGCAGGGAGGTGAGCAGCGTGTAGTACGACCAGTTCTGAGTCATCTGGGTGACGATGACGGCCCACAGGGGAACCGACAGCAGCATCTGCAGCAGGGGCACGGACCAGCCGTGACCGGTACCCTGCAGGTCCACAGCAGATTAATCACACACGTATGTGACCAAAAAAAACCAAACAGCAAACTACAAAGAAAAAATAATCCCAATTTCTCACTGATAATACAACTCCATAAAAAAAAAGCTTTTCAACAGATTTGAACAGGTTTATATTCTACTTACATGTACATAAATCTAAACTGGCAGGACAGATTTTATTCTCAGTTAAAATGAAATAAAAGAATAATACTGTTATGTATAGGGTCCATGTCTTTGGAACAACCTGCCAGAGGAGCAAAGAGCATCCCAACCACTAAACACCTTTTGAAGGAATCTTGAGACTTATTCATTTCATTCTAATCCAGTCTCTCATGTCTCTTCTATTTTTATCTCCTCTATTTCTTGTTTTACTATGTTCTTACTTGTGGCTTATTTTATTGTATTGTTGTTCTTATACTGCATTTGGATTCTACATCTCTTGTTATGTCAAGCCGCTCGTATCGCAATTACGCACAAAAGTTGAGTTGAACGGAATGTGTTTCTGTTTTTTCAGAATAAACAAAGAGAAGCTAAACAAGGAAAGGACAGCTGAGGGGAAGAGAAAGTTAGACAACGGGGGAAAATTAAGGGAAATGAAAAAAAAAACGAAGTTAAAGAGAAAACTGGAAATACTTTTGTACACTGAAAAATATGATGTAACATGTTGGTCAGCAGCCTTTGCGTCCATGACTAAGACAAGACGATGATGAGACAGAAACTGGATAAAAACGTCACAGAGCAAGTTTCAAGACAGCCGAAACAAACAGCTGCACTTACTATGGATCGTTATAAATGGAAAGAGATTAAAAAAACTTCCAACTGCATCAAACACCTTCCCTGTTAAGAGGCAATACAGGAAAACTTTACGAGCTGACTTCTATGTATAATAAGTTTTTGTTTTCTTGTATATTCAAAATTTAAAGCTGCACCAAGTCATCGCTGTATCTCATATCAACAAAGAGGAGACACGATAAAGCATCTCTTTCACAAAAACTATAAGAGATGATGTTATAATCTTTTTGTTTAAATGTTTTTCAAACTACTACCACCATTTCATTCGCAATTGCTATGTACGTCTGTGACCGGCTGTACAAAAGAATATGTAGATTCCAAGAATTAAATATGTAAGATTTACAGCACAGTCAAAGCCAAATGTTAATTAGCACCTGGGGTCCAATCGAGTTTATGATGTAATCTTTCTCCTCTTTGCTGATTCGTCGATGGGTGCGAGGGTCATCGGAGACGAGACTAAACCAAAAAACGGCCCAGAGGCAACCGGCACCTCCTGCGAGAGAGACAGAGAGAGGAAAAAATTTAGGTACCCACTTAAAGCTGAGGCAGGCGACTTCTGGAGATCGTCTGTGGTGTGAGACTCCTAAGGAAGCAACTTCGCTGCAGCCTCCCCTCTGTGTTTTTGCTGCGGCTCCAATTTTATTCTGTTTGTTGTCGATCTCTCTCTTTTAAGGCCAGTTTGCACCAAAGACTCAAGACGAGATGAAACGTTTGCAGGGAAAGTTGCGGTGGTGTAAACTGGTCGGTCTCAGCTCGACTCAAGCCGGCTGACCGTGCCGCCTGCAACTCAGCTTGTCAAGTCGCCAAAGGTCATTTTCAGAAAGTAAGGCACGTCACTTGTTTCAACAGCCAATCAGCTCGTAGCAACGTCACATGTCGCTAAGAAGTGCATGTAGAACAGCCAATAGGAACAGGTGCCGTCTGAAATAAACTGTTGTTGGCTGTAGGTTGTGTTTCTGTACCATTTATTCCTTCCTGATACTGATTCTGATGCCCAAACTTTACTGAGTACTGATCCAAAACCAGCACATAAAAACAAAAATTCCTTTAAAATGTAAGGAGTAATCAGAATTTAGCAAAATATAAAGATGTAAATACAAACACTATAAAACAGCAGTACGACAGCAACTTAAAATAAACTTAAATCTATGAAAATCTGCTTCCTTACACGTTGCCTTTTTACTGATGGGTGGGAATTTCCAGCGTGAAACACCGTCAAACGGAGACATTTTGCTAGCTTCATCAAAACTCTTGTGGCAACGCAGTGCAGCTTCCTGTGAACTATTTTAGAGCGGCAAAGAACTGATTTCAGATGTAACGTCAGTCAGAGCTGATCAAGCTGACTGGGAAGTAGCTGAGTACCATTTTGCAGCTAATAAATCACATGGTATCAGACTGACGCACTCGCCGATACGGATGCCAGCATTTTTGGAGGTATAGGAGGCATTTCCCAATATGGGACAACTCTACTGAAAGTCCCATCACAGTTTGAAGACCGAGCCAAGGAGAGGTGCAGAAGTCTAGAGTTCTTTCAGACCACCTGAATTACAAAATGCTGAAAGGTTATTCTGTGATTTTTTTCCTGATGGCACCAAAAATAAACTGCCTGCCCCAACTAGAAATGCATCGTGGAAAAAAAGTACACAGTATTTTTATATTTGCACCGCTATAACCCAATGAGAACAACTATTTCCTGAAGGCTCACCAAAGATGTAGAAGACAGCGGGCCAGCCTAAAGTCTGGCAGATGTAGCCGGTGAACGGCAGAGCTATAAAGGCCCCGAAGTTGCCCCCGGCTCCTGACAGGGTCATCAGGCGAGATCGCTCCAGAGGAGGAGCCCAGCGAGCCCACATGGCCATCATGGCGGGAAAAGTCACGCCCTGGAGAGGAAACATGGAGACATTCATTCAGATGAGCACGTCAGGCAGAAACCTGACTGCACACACAACACTGCACTTCAGATTTCCTGCTCAACACGCTCACACACACACACACTGACCTCTCCGAAGCCCTCCATGGCTCGCAGTGCAAACAGCCAGTATGACCCCATCTGTGCAGCCAGAGGGGTGAGCAGGGTGAGAGCAGCCGTGCCCAAAACACCCAAACCCAGGAAGACACTCCCCCCGTAGTGACCGGCCAGGTAGCCCCCCGGGATCTGTGTGCACAGGTAGCCGAAGAAGAAAGCTCCCAGCAGCCAGCCCTGAGTCTGAGTGTCCCACGGGTACTGAGGGGTCTGGACGAGAGGAGAGAAAGGCGGGGTGTTTATGATAAAAGGCACTCAAACAATGCACATCCTTTTAATTACACCTGATTTAAGTTAAATATTCAGAGGCTCAAATGTCCTGGGAAAAAGGTTTTATGTTTAAGATTTAGCAGAAGGAAAAATAAAAACACAGTTACCCCCTCAGGTTGTTGGAAAGCATCACTACTGTTGTCCGTCCCCGGCGTCACTGGACAAGCCGGGAGTAAGGAGCCGTTCTTGGCTGGTCTGGGGTCAGTGGTGTTCACCATGGCCACCATGGCAACGCTGAGGTTGACCCGGAGCGCATAGACCACCGTGAAGCCGAAGAACATCAGGATGGCCAGGTTAAGGCGGACTGAGCAGCACTGAGGATGGACTGTTCACACAGAACACAACCATATTTACACGCAGTCTGGTTTCTTTACATGAAAATGTTTTTCTACTCTTAACGACACATTCTGACAAATCAGACAACTGTTTTTCTTTGCGAATGATTAAATTTGACTTTCAGTTCACTTTTTGTGCTTGTTTTAAATAAAAATGAATGAATTCCCTTTACTTACATTTTCAAGATGAATATTTTGTGTGCCCTTTTGTACATATTGCTTGTTAGTTTTGAATGATAGTTACTCTCATCTTATTGGTAGCATAATTTAAAGTTTTTTGTGTTTGTTATTATTATCATTATTTGTTTTAAAACTCCACAGTAACATTTGAAATATTATTTAAAGGCACATTCAGTGGTTTTTTTTGCCATATAGATATCAGACGTGTTGAACAATGATCATATTATGTATTTAAATGTATAATTGGTACAACTGGACATAAAGCACAGTAGCTTAAGGAGCTGATAACTTTTAAGGTGCACAGAGAAGAAAAAGTGTGAACGGGTGAAAACTCCATCAGCTCTGTAGTATAAAGAACACGAACTACACGAGCTGATGGAGTTTTCACTTCTTCAGTCTTTCTCTCTTCTGCTTCTACTAAACAATAACTTTGAAACACAGTAAATATTCCATGTGTGCTGCATATACTAAGCTGCAGCTAAGTTTCAACTCTGGGCAGTGCGTTTGGTCCTAGAATGAGTCTGGAAATACAGCCAACATTTTATTTGACGTCTTAATGGCATCCACGCAGCGTAACTCTACTGCCCGCACTTGTTTTATTTCAGCAGCATGTGATTCAGTTGAACTACGACCATCTGACTGCCAGCTGCCTCTTATATAACAAGTAATGTCTAACCAGAATCTGCTGAGTAACCAGGAAGACGTCCTGCGAGAAAACAGCGTGTTGTTGTGCAACATCCACGACTGTAAGCACCTCATCCATGATGCAAACAGAAGCAGAGAAACTTCAGCACATCAAAGTTTTTCTTTGTGTTTTTGTTTAGAATTAAATTCACTTTGCAGGAAGAATCTCATAATGTGTGACCACATTAGTTGAAAAGAACGTCTGTGTCAAAATGCCTCTTCACGCTAATATTTGAGCGAGCAAGGCAGCACTTGTGATAACTTTTGTCTCCACAGCTCGTGGCTCCTCTCTCTCTTGCTCAGTGATTTCTGACCAAATAAACGCAGACGTTCCCTTTAAAAGGGTGAATTACCCGTACCAGTGCTCTATACCCTGTTTCCACATGAATGGCAGTGAATGGACTTTAAAAATGCAGCCTGACATCTACTAAAGTAAAACACATGGTCGAATTTTAACAACATTTGTAGAAAATAGGGCTGATCTATGCTAATGGTGAGAGGTCAAAAACAGACCGCTATGCTCCTTTAAGCACTTTTCAACCATTATTTAAGTGTCTAAACCCAAACTTTCCAGAATCTTTAAGATTTTATCATCACATCTTAATTGTTAATGTGAAGGTGACTGAAAAATAAAATTTAGAGAATTAATCTATCCCTTTCAACCAACAACATTCATTTTCACTTTATTTATTTTACCAGCTGCTCAAATTAACTGTAATGTTGAGCATAAATATTTAATGCCTGCTAAATCTGACACCAGGCGACAACAAACTGATGCAAAGATTTGACTGTTTCCTTTCAAATATCCAAACACTTCTAGGCAAGATGAGTCAAGATTTCAAGGAAGATTTTGTCAGCGAAACACAAGATTGTGTCACTCTTTCCAAATCTTTAAGACTGCTGACTAGCAACATTATCACACCTGCATCGTTCTGGATGAGCGGTTCGCTGTCCTCGTTGTCGCCTGAACGGGCCGAGTTGATGGAGCAGCCATTTGGTCGCATCATCGTTGACGGCTGACCCACGAAATACTGAGCTGGTTAAATGATGTCACTGAATCATGTTGTCCAGAAAACCTGCCGGACAGATGAAGGTGGTAATCAGGAAAAACACGCGGGGGCACATCAACACACACACACACCAACAGCGACACACAAAGAGGACGTCACGTGAGATCAACACATGACAAACAAGTAAAGACACGAGCGCGAGTCAAGCAACACAACACATCAGCAGATTTTTATTATCAAAAATCTGTAAGACAGCAGCTTTTTATAGAAGAGGTCAGATACACACACACACACACACACACACGCAGTGAAACTTCCTAATTTCACGTGATGGTGGAGAACTTTGACTGAACCTGCACTTACAAGAGTTACTGATGCTCTGTTTATACAACAGAAGCAGGAAGTGAGGTGATGAAGATGACGATGAAGCTCAGAGGAAGTTTGTCTCTTGATGAACGTCTCTGAACTGGAACCTGTGGGCACATAAAAAGATATTTAAAAAGGTCAAACAATAATAACAATAGAGCAGTTTTGTTGTTGTTTGGGAAAATCTTTCTTGTCATTTTCAGGAACTGAGAAGCACCC
>JAQFJB010000008.1:3715700-3726594 GCA_029874875.1 Naso minor
TAGATCTTTCACAATGACAGGATCCCAGAGGATTCTTTCCATGAACTTAAGTGTAATTTTTCCATCTCGAAACTAATGATGTTCACATTAACCTCGGCTAAAAAGTGTTGATTAGCAATTGTTAACACATTAAACAGATGGAGATCATGGTAAAAATAATTACAGATGAGCTCATATACAGTTAATTGTTGCTCAGCGGGGATTGTCCCCTGTGATTAAAATAATAAAATATATTTATAACATTTAATTAAACTCCAGCTGGAATCCCTCAGCAGTTTGATTTAGCTTTATGAAAACCAAACAAAAACTTTATGAACACATCACTTGGTGTCAGTTTGAGTTACTGGTGCTGTAACATAACATCTGGCACAGGCGGCACATCAGACCAGGTGAGGGCTTGCTGAGGGTATGAGTCATCTCTGTTGTCATGGGCACACAGCATCGTCATTTGTTTGTGTGCCCCAGGCGAGGTCGTTAATTACAGAGTCAATCTGGGACATAAATGCGGATGCAGACGTCTGTGCCAGCAGAGTTCTCATTCACAGGAGTTCAGACTCTTCATGCTGGGGAAGAAAGTTTGACCTCAGAGAAACGGAGGAGGAAGAGGAGCAGAGGAAGAAGTTAAGCAGATATTTGGCAAAATCAAATTATAAGACAAATTAAAACTGTGTCCTAATGAAGAAGTAGTTGCTCCAAAAAAAAAAAAATTTTTTTATTATGATAAAAATGAGCAACAATATTTGGACTTTTGCTGAACAGATGATCAAAACAGTTGTTCATTTTATTGTGATCAACTAATTAATAAACAATTAAAATTTCTGCAGCTCTCATAGACTTTAAGTGGTGGAAAGTAACATACATTTATTTAAGCATTATACTTTGCTACATTTTATATTGTGGCTTTCACATTACTACATTTATTTTATAGTTTTAGTAACTTGTTAATCTTTATTTAGATTTATAATATGAAGCAAAACAAACAAATAAACTATGAATATTAGTTTTATTATCATATGAATATATTAAAGATTAGACTGTTAATCCAAGGATAAAATTCACAAGCTACACAGCAGCATAAATATTAACATATAAATCCAACTTTTACCAGCTGCATTAAAGTAATGTATATAAGAATGTCTCAATAATTATAAGTCAATAATTTAAAATACATTTTTGTAAATGGCTCATTTTGAATGATAAGTACTATTACTTTTTTGAACCTAATGCTAAGTCTTTATTCTTCTGCTGCAGTTAAATGTTTAATGAACAACTGTTAATTTTAACTCAGTATTTCTATACTGTTTTGTTACTAGATTTACTTAAGTGAAAAGATACAATATGTGAGTAAACGGATTTGATTAAAGTTGGCCTTTCTTTTCTTCCATAGAGCCAATCACTTTATTCTTGGTCACATGATCTCCGCAGTGATTGGATGCATGATGTTTTTTTGTTTTTTTTAGATTGAATGAGGTCACTGCAGGATTGATAGCATAGTATGGTGGCTGATGGTGAGTGAGCTCAACCAGTTTAGAGTCCAAGAACTGTGTGTGTGTGTGTGTGTGTGTGTGTGTGAGTGTGTGTTCAGTCAGCCACAAGCTTAACCTCTGGATTCTCCACATTCCAGCCCAAAGTCAGGCACAAGTCTCGCCGCTGGTCCATTTAGGGTGATTGACGTTATTTGCTACCATTAGGCACTACTATGTAATTGACCTTTGACCCCTCACAAGCGACCTGTTGAAACATCTTTAAACCAGATCGTCTAATCTCCATGGGAAAAGCCCTCAATCTAGACTCAGGGCTCTAAAAGCAATCAACACCTAAAGGTGAAAGAGGGGAGCCGGGGTCACAGCCAGCAGATTGCTGTGATCCAGGCGCAGGCGATGATGATGATTTTCTTCAGACTCACAGAGCTGCACAAACACACTGTCACAAAAACAACACAGGGCTTCATAATGCTCCATGTGCTTTTTAAAATGAAAATATCATATTCATTACTTGTTATTGTTGGACTGTAAAAGTGTTCAAAATCAAAGATTTAAGCAGCAAACTTTACGTTTAATAGTAATAAAAATAAAAAATAAATTAAAGAGGTGTTTTGTCTTCAAATGTTTGATGCTAAGTTTATTTTCTTATAATTATAAAGAAGTTCTGTTCCTTGCCATTTGTAAGTTGGAACAAAATTAACTGAATTTTTTAAATGAACTTGACTTTGTTTTTTAATTCACTGATAAACAAACGAACAAACAAATGAAATCAAGATACAAGTCTGACATCCTTTCCAAATTTGTGTACAGTTATTTTAATATTTTTTCTAAATTTAATTTTAAATAGTAATTTTTAAAATCTTAAATTCTTATTACAATAATTACAAAAACTAACACTATTTAGCAATTAAATTTAGTCAAATTTTCTGATGCTCTTGAAAGTTTAATTCATTTTGGGTGCAAACTTGTCCCACTTATTTGATTCTATATTTGAGTGGCAGAACTGAGCATCTAATTTGAAAGAAGACTGTTTTAATCATTTAGATGAAAAAGCATTACATATTCTCACTCCAAATTAAAGTACAAAAAATATGTTTTTGTGTGTACCCTCTTAAATGAGACATGGAGGCACCTAAACATATTTTACAAGCTTTATATTCAAATATAACATTGTGGAACCAAAGCAGATAAATTAAACTGATGATGAATTTTTTAAAATTTTTGTTTGAATTTTGTTTTCAATCAAGCAAGACATGGACGTCATTTCTGGCTACCAGTTTTGTTTGGATTTGGAAAATGAGGCGCAAATTTAGAAATATGTGTAAAATCTTTTTCATTGTGCAGGAAACTTTTTTTCCCTCTGGAAAGTAAGAAAAGTCTTTAATGAAATCAGGAAATACTTTCACAGCAGTGTTTCAAAAACTGAGTGCTATACAGACATCATTATTTGTCTTTCAGAAAATTACTGTCTGAATGTAATGGTGATACGTAAGAGGCGTGAAAGGTCCCCCAAAGGGGATCCAAACAAATGAATAAATCAGATCATCAATTCAGCCATTGTATTGTTGTATTTATTTACTTATTTACTGCATTTGCTGTAAAGAAATTATGAACAATAGAAGAACTTTTATAGTGGAGTGACTCTTTTTTTGCACCTTTAAAAACAAATTAAGACACACAACTATCTAAATTCTATTACAGAATTTTATTAAATTCATTTACTTTTAAACAAAAGGTAATTTATAAAAACAGCCCTGTATCTGGATGTATGATCATTTGTGACAAGACCACTCTGGATGATAGAACAATGAATTTTTACTCTTCATGATGGCACAGTAACAGGAATATTTCCAAACACCTCGACATGTCGCATTTTTGGCTGCAGAGCCTCAGCGTGTGACTCGAGGCCACTTCTGAAATCCACTGTGGTCAAGTTCTGAGCAGCAGATGTGATGCAATCTGACAGTCTGCAGGGATTAACGGAGGTTTGACAACAAGGCATTGTGTCCAATGATATTGATCAAAGTTCACTTTAATCCTGTTAATTAAAGGAAAGAATAACACTGAACAAACCCACGACTTAAAAGGGAGGCGGGTTAAAAGATTTGATAAAGATTTTGACCTTGTAATTCTACGGTGAAATACTTGAGCTTCTGATTGTCTGATGTGGCCTCTGAGTCGCTGCTGCTGCCGTCAGACAGACCTGCACAAATGTGGAGCTGATTGACAACCTTATCAAGGCCTGAAGAGTGAAGCTGCTTTATGAGATGAATGTGCGCGTGGTGGGAGGTCTGTCTGACTTGTTGTTAATGCCCATAAACGCTGACCTCTCCCATGCCATGTGCCTCCCAAATCCACATATGAAAAGTGGCTTACAGATCAAAACATGCTTTCATCCCCAAACTAACACTGACAGAGACTGAGAGAGAGAAAGAACAAAAAATCATCTAATGTCTGCTCAGTAAAATCACAATGAGAATCCTGTTGACTAGAGTAATTAAACCGTAAACCCTCATTACTACAATGTGAATGTGAAAGAAATAAGTCAATAAACTGTTGGATATGTAATGGAAAAGAATCAAATCAAGTTTTATTGTAGCACGCACAATGATATGAAACTGAATCTCTACATTTAAAGCTGGGGTAGGCAGTTTATCTTTGGCGTCATTATGGCAAAAATCCCATAATAACCTTTCAGCAGACTGAAATTCAGCCTGAAGGAACTCTACACTTCTGCACCTCTCCTTGACTCTATATTCAGACCATCGGTAATTTCAGAGAATACGTGTTGCTATTTGCTGCTCTTGCGCTTCTTAGAAAAAACAAAACAAAACAAAAAACAAAAACACAAAAAACAAAACCTGTAAACAAAAACTAAAACACAACTCCGCCCCCACCAGTACAAGCTGACTAGCTGTTGAAGTAGGTGATGTTCCTCACGCTAAACTCGTCTCTGCCCACAATAATGTCTGCTGGGTTTGTGTTGAGCTGAGACGGACCAGTTTACATGACTGAAACTTTCCCCGCACACGTTTTATCTTGTTGTGAATCTCTGGTGTAAATTGGACTCAAAAGAGAGAGCAACAACAAATGAAATGCAATATATAATAATATATAAAATGCAAGATGGAGAAAAAAACCACGGAGGGAAGAGTGCAGCAAAGTTGCTCTCTAAAGAGTCTCATGCTACATCTAGCTTGATTTCCAGATGTTGCCTACCCCAGCTTTAACCCATCACAAGCATGTGAGCAGTTGGCAGCCTCGTTCAAGAGCACCAAATATACGTATTTTTGATGGAAAGAGAACAATAAAAACACAGAGATACAAACTCTACACAGGAAGGCCCAAAATCAAACCAGGACCTTCTGGCTTGTAGCTGAGGCGCCACCTTGCTGCTTTATTGATTAGAAGTATTGATGAAAAAACTTGTTGAATTGTTTAAAACTTTAAAACATTATCTTGAACTGCCTGAGTTAGATTTTCATCTGCAGTGGTGGCTGCAAAACTAAATAAACAAATCCCATGATTCCATGCTGCATCACGATGCAACGATACTATGTCTTTTGCTGTTATTGTTTTGAATGACAGACTTCTAGTTGCCGAAATTACATATTGGTGCATTTAAATTGTAAACTGCCTGAATATTTTTGTTGCCACTCCATCTGCAAAAACAAATTAGGGTTTCGTCTGATGTTTGATAAAGGAAGTTGACAATGTGAACACAGCAATGTGGGAAAAAAAAATTGTCTTCAATTTAATCTCAGAGTCAGGAAATAAACACAGAAACTTGAACAAGAAAACAAAACCCAAGATGTTTTATGACACTTAAAAAACAATACAAGAGGAGACTCTTGACTGTTTGAGGTGCAGAAACATTTGAATTATTAAAACATTAAAACCTTTAAAGCACAATTGCACCCTCTTGGTCACAAGTTGTTTTAATTAAATCAACATTTCATGAGATGACCTTCCTTTCTGAGAATTTCTCTGGTGGCGTTTTAAGCCAAATGTGGATGGAAAAAGTGTGTTGTGATAGAGAAAACGTTTACTTTAATGTCTTTACAGTCTTGACAGCATCTGTCTCTTATTACATTATAAAAATATCTCTGTGCAGCATCTGCCAAAGGCTGTGTCGAGATATTTTGTACAATATCATCATCATCATAATTCATATCAATACAATGTTTGTGTTGTTCTTCTTCAGGAAGTTTTTGTTAAATACAACAAATCAGTAAAAAAAAAAAATTAAATTAAATTAAAATAAACACCAGAAACACTTTTAAGTGAAAATTCTCATTCAAACATGTTTGTGTGTCTGTTCTGTTCAGCATCTGTTCATTTCCCATCAGCACTCCTTCCACATTTGCTGCTTCTTTGTTTTCTCTGCTGCATGTTTTGCGTGCAGATAAAATCCAGATCCTGCAGATTAAACAAAGTACAATGCTTCTCTATTACATCCCTGACATGTAAAATATTTCCTCTTGAAGTTACCACACGTTTCCTCAAACAGCTTAAAAGTCATAATTGGAAACAGACAGCTTGTGTACCTTTGAGTCACAGTAGCCTGAAATATATTGAAATCTCTATTATTTTCTTTCAGTCCAGGCGAATTAGGTGCATTTTTAGGCTTTCATCAAACTGCACCAAGAAGATTTTCATGAGAGCAGTTCGGTAGATGTTGATTGGTTCGATCTTTCACCTTTTAATCGAACTTCAAGCTTCAGTTTAAACCAAATGTTTGTGTATGTTTTCCTTAAAGTATGCATGGGAAAGAGCCTCTGCTCCGGCTTCCTTGTGAATAAATGCATGAATTTATGGCCGTGTGTGTGTGTGTGTGTGTGTGTGGCATAGCAGCGGGGCTTTTCCGTCTTGTCAATGGAAAACATTAGTGTCATGCCCCCTCAAACCCACCCACCTCCCTCGCCGCCCCTCTCCCTCCCCCTTGTTTAATTCAGTCCATCAACACTTCCTCCTTCAGCCTGTTAGTGTCACACTGCATTTCCTCTCTGGCCTCAACCAGAGCAACTCGCCACAATCGGCCCGGTTTTGGGTTTCCCTCAAACGGCAAAGGGCTTCAAAGTCAATAACTGCTTTTTTGATTTTTATTGACCCAAAGACTCTGTTCCCTCCTTTTCTCTGCATAAACGTCGCTCGCCTTTGCATTTCTTGAAGGAGAATAAATTACAGTAAGGAGGGCGATTGTGTCGAGGTTTGAACGTGGTGTTGTCTCGCTGATTGCACCTGCAACTCATTTAACGAGGTGTTCAAAAATGTCCGGTGTTCAGCACCTCAGAGGATCCCTGAATGTCTGATTCAGACTGAGGAAGAGCGACACTGAGACGGTGGAGCTGGTCTAAAACACTGGAGGTTTCATAGTTTGTGGGTTTAGTGAGTGGTTAAAGTAGCTGCGAAGTAACTAAGACGTTTACTCAAGTTTCTGACACTTGGAGCTTACTTTACACCATTTATGGACAAAAAAAACCTGCAAGAGCTTTAAGGATCATTCCGTGCCTGAAAGAAAGGAAACACATGCACGTCCAAAGCTACTTGGTGCAGGTGCTAAACCGATGGAAGGAAAACATAGTGAAGAAGGGAAACGCTATTAATGAACCAAAAGACACAGTCAAGGTCTGAGGAAGAGCGTTTGTGCTCTGATGTAACATGTTTTTTGGTGCATCAAATGCATGAAAAAGAGCTCTGCAGTGTGCAAACTTTTACTTTTTTAAAATATCATTCCTCACCTTGGAAATGAAAAACGAACATCAACCTATTTGTTTGCATTCCTATAAAATCAAACAAAAGTGTGAACCCTCTGCAAAGTTGTCTGCTGGTTTGTGGTCTGCCGTTTTGAGGCCTTGTGTGTCACACATTGGTGTTGCATCATGACGATTGTCAACTTGGTTTATGGAGTCAGAAGTGACCACATTAGGATGAGAGGGTGGGGCTAGAGAGAACACACATTGCCACGCCTTTCTGGTGATTGAATAATTAAGAACCTAAAGATAGGCTGTGGTAGCAGTTGCCAGTTGTACAATAATTATTGTATTTGTTTGATAATTTTGCCCTCTGTACGATGTACGATCAATAATACCAAAAAAGGCCGAATGTACAATAATTTTGCCTTTCCTCTGTGTGAGTTTAGTTACTTATGGTAAAACACTGACAACGCGTGTAGATGTGGTGCTTTTGTATTGGAGGGTAACAACAGAGATCATGTGACAGGATGCAACTGACTGTGTTGTGTGAAGCACACAGTTGTGCTCTCGTTCAAAGGACAGTGCCTCTGTGCTGTTACATTAATATGGTGCACAGGGCAGAGTTTTGCCATTGTGTTCCACTGGCCATTTCTAAATTATTTTTTTTTACATGTGTACGATAATTTTTGGAAAAATACTGTATTGCCATATTATCCATCTGGCAACACTGTGTGGTAGCAACTTTGTCAGTTACAATTTAGCCATACCCGAAAGCAGAACCTGCTTTATCGTGCACTTTAAACATCTGATGCATCTTTCCTATATGATTTCATTTTATTGAAAAGAGGTTTTAAATCAGAGTTTAACTTTAAAAGACAAATCACAAACATAAAGTTGAATTTATAAGCAATAAAATGCACCTTACCATCCCCTTCAACATATTTTCTCCCTTCTTTATTGCAATTCCTAATAAATATCTCCATATTCCATGTTTGTCAGCTCCATCTAAATGATCTTAATGTAGGCCACTTGCATAGCTTACGCTGTAGGCTCTCTGTGCAGCCAACGCAGAACCATTAGTCAGACTTTACCTGCTTTGGTATGACCTGCAGCTTGTGGGGGCTTATGTCATGTGTGACTTAATAGTTCTTTTCTTCTGTTGTAAACATTTTAGCATCTCGCAGCCGATTTAAATGATTTAAATGAGCTGTCAGTACTTTGGAAATGCAATTATGAAAACAACCAGGTTAGCTGTTTCCTTTTGTTTTCAGTCTTTATGCTAAGCTAAGCTAACTGGCTGCTGCCTGGAGCTGCATATTTATTGCACAGACATTAGAGGGGTACCAAACCTCTCATCCAAATTCCTGTCAGAAAGTGAATGATAGTATTTCCCAATTTTTTTTAACTTTTGCTTTCAGAGATTCTTGGGAAATGAAGGCAAAATCTTTGAGCCTTTAGCCTGTAGTACCACTTGTGGCCACAGTGGTTGCTGTTTCAAAAAAGTTATAACCTTGACTCAGAAAGAACAGAAATATGAGCCGTATGTGAGATATGGTGATGCACTGCACCAAATCATTGTGGCATCAAACAGTTCACCTCTGTAGTGTTTTACCACAGATCAGGATTTTGAAAATAAAAGTGTGTTTCAGTTTGTTTCCCTGCGGGTGCAAAGGTGGAGAAAGAGCAGACAATCTGTAGACAATCAACCGCCCAATGACTGCCTGTGATCTTTTGGGGAAAATCGACTCACTAATGGCTCGCCTTGTGTCCTGTGTCATTTCCTTTTGATGTGATAGGCCAGTGATGATCAGTGATCTGGCTGCGTGTAGTAAAGAGCTCTCAGCAGGCACTTTTAATTACCGGGGGGACTGATTTTGGCCGCGGAGCCCGACTCGTCTGGTTTTTATTTCCAACTGCAGACTGACTGTAAAACAACACTACCAGCGCTGTCACCCAAGACCAAAGCTGCTCTTGTACAAAAGCAGCCCGGGCCCTGATTATCATTCTGTGTCAGGCATGTGAGCGACAGTTGCTCTGTTTTTACTTACAGCCCCCACCCTCCTCCTCCGCTTCTTTCTTTCCTTTAAGTATCTTTCTGCACACATAAAAACTGATGTCAAGTGCACACGCTACATGCTCTATCTCAGACAAATCAGAGCCAGGTGCGTCCGTACGAGAGAGTTCATATTAGAGAGATATTGCAAACATCTGCATGTTCTGCGTGTCCTCATCATTTAGATCCCTGTGTGACAGTAAAAGGCTGCGGAGGGGAAAAGAGGGGAACACCCGCTCGAAAGTAACTCTGCCCGGTTTGTTCTGCTGCCAAGAGGTTGACTGATGGGGCTCTGCTGCAGGACTGGGGAGCTCACACATACACACACGCAATTATGTTGACTTGGGTCACTTTGACATCACATAGACCTGCATTAATTTCCTGAAGACTTACTGTAACTGTTGGCATCACTCTCATTTAAGCAGCTCTGCTGGTTTTTACATATTAAAGAAACCATACCAGTGTTACTGCGTGTCATTGTCCTTTGTCAACATCAGCCACATAGGTTACATAAACCCCGCCCATTTTCACCAGAATAGGTTTATCTATGAGATATTGTGTTTGTTTACATTTTGTCCATGTTCAATAAAAGTTACAGAAAGTACCTGAAAATGTGTGACAGCGTTAAAATGTTAAAACGAAAGTCTTTGTGTCTAAATCCTTCACACTCATATTCAAGCTAAGAAGGCAGTATTTGTAAGGAACTATTTTTCCAGGTGTAGTAACTTGTCTGTGTCTCAACAGCTCCCCTCATTCTCTCGCTCAGCGATTTTTGACCAAATAAACACGGTCGTTCTCTTTAGAAGGGTGAATTACCTGTGCATAGCAACTTTCATGTGTCCAAGGTGATTCTTAGGTGGTTAAAGACGTTATTGATTGCATCATGGGAAATGTAGGATCCAGCGTGGTTATAGACTCATCTGTACTCTGGGCTAAAAGTCAGGATATCTCTGCTAATGCAGCAGTCGGTTCTCCACTTATGTCTGAAACTTAAATACCTCAATAATTTTTGAATGGTATGGAAATGCTAATTGATTGAGCTGTACTGCAGATGGCAAATGATGGATTAAGGAAAAATGCCTCTGCTCCATGAACCTGATTTTTTAATTTTTTTTTTTGTGAGACCAGACCTGCAAGACAACGCTACAAAAAATTCTATGATATGCAAACTCAGAATTTTGTGGATGCTGAAAGAAAAGACTCCAATATATAAAGCCATGACAGTTTCAAAATGAAGATCTGGCCTTTTGAAACTTAAACGTCAATGTTTCAAAACTTTTCTCCCCGACATATGTGCACAAACTTTTGGATTTTTATTCCATGTGATTAAATGGATTGTCATCAAGTTTGGTGCAGGCATTCATGTCCCTCTTAAGATGAACTGTCATAATTTTGTGGATTCCCTTTGCTTTTATCTAGCATCATCATCAGGTCAGAATTTCAGGTTTTCTGAGTCTTTAGTTTATGAACAAATTAACCAAAATTTACTTTGTGTTTTGTGCTAATTAGCAAATGTTAGCATGCTAACACGCTAAAACTAAAGCAGTGATTGTGAGAACATCATACCTGCAGAGCAGACTCACATGTCTGGGTTTTGTTCTGTCTTTTTTCCTGCTTTCTCTCCAGGAAATTGCTTTTTTCTTCTTGCTTTTTTTGGATAC
>JAQFJB010000008.1:4096426-4110584 GCA_029874875.1 Naso minor
GCATTAAAAATATAATTTCAGTGAAAGCGCTTGTGCTGGAGGATGAACCATGACAGAAACATAAAAATAATTTTGGTAATTACCAACACTGTTAATTTAGGGCAACTGTGGCATAAACCTTACATTGGGCGGTGGTCTAATAAATTAGTGAAGCACTGTATATTTGAGCTATTCCAGTTCTGTACAGTTTTTTTTCTCTGGACTCGACCACCAGAGCTACTGTGGTTAAAGCTCATGACTAAGCTCTTACTGGCCATGCTACATCACTTTTGTAACTGTCTGTGCAGCACTGGAGAACGCAATGGAAAAGTCTGAGTCACTCTCGTCTGGACAGGAACTGACTGAGTGGACTGGTCTGTCTAATGGCATACCTATGGTATTCCATTCAGAAATGTGACATCTTTGAATAACATAACAGCCGGCCCATGAAACGCATGTCGTCCTGTTCTATTTTAACACAGGAGGTAAAAAACAGAGAAGGAAAGTGTTGAGGCGGGCAGTGACGAGGTAAGGAGGGTTGAATGTGAGTCTAATGGCTGCACCTTGTGTTGGTCTAATCATCACAGGAAACCAAACAGTCTGGCTAAATATATGGTTAGGGACTGAATGCTTCTGTTTTTGTTAAGGATTTTTGCTTTTTCTTGTGAAATTTTGGGTTATTTGCCTCTAAAACCATTCATCGGCACATCTTGAAGAAGCCAAAGTAAGTCTTTGGTTTGAACATTCACATGCAAGCAGAAATATGCAATCTAGGATTGGGCATCTCAGGTAGAAACTGCTTTCTTTGAAGAATTTACAGGACAAAAACAGTTAAGAAGCACCGGTTTAGCAGACCTGAACGACGGGGTGTCCTCCTGCCAGGGCTTTAACTGCTCCCCTGCTGCCCTCCGTCTCATAGTGGGCGCGGTGGTGGGACTTGGGCTGTACATCGATCTGCAGGCTGTACGGCCCTGAGCTGGACGGCAGCTGCCAGTCGAGAGCGGGCAGGGACGGGCTGTTGGGGCGAAAACATGTCCAACATGTCAGCTTAACAAGGAGGGAGGAGGCTTATTTTAGATGCACTTATCAAGGTAGAATGTGCAGAATGTGAACACTATGATATGCCAGACCTTGTGATAAACCTGTTACTAGACTTTTAAACTTGATTAAACTTCATTCTCATCAATAAATACTCACAGTAAGTTCATACAAGTTAGGTGCATGCATGGACAACTTCTCAAATAACTGCTCATCCGCCAAAAATACGGAAAAATTTATTAATTAGTTTATTTTTTGCAATTTTAAGCTGGCAGAAAAAGCTATTAATCAGATGTTTTTCAAACTTGTTCCACTCTTACCTGACATATTGCTTTGGCTTGGACCAGGAGTACGGGTGTTGTGGCACATCCAGAAACCCACCGCAGTAGCCCTCCTTCTTTAATGGCAGGCGGTTTGTTGGGTGCTCATCCAGGCAGAGCTCCCCCGCACTCAGCTCCTCACCTCCAGGCTCCACCTTCAGGCTGACTGTGGGGTTGTGCTCTTGGCTGGTTTTCCGGGCCTTTGTGGGGATTCCCTCGCCAAGGTCAGTCACTCCATCTGTAGTCAAGGCGTTGATGGCTGCCAGGATGGCTGAGTTGGTGTACTGGTTGGTGTTTGGCAGCCAGGTCTCCTCGGTAATGCTGAGGCGAGGGGAGGTTTGCGGCGATGGTCCGGGGGAGTGGTTGGGCGAGTACTGAAAGTGCTTATGTGTGGCCCCGCTGCCATTAAAGCTGTACTTCCTCTTTGCACCACAAGGGGAGTTGGGCCTTGAGCCACGTGGACCAATCCAGCTGTCACCTGTCACGCTCGTGCGAGGAGAGGTGGAAGGGGAGTGGCGAGGGGAGCCACCAGAGGTGCAGCCATCGCCTGGAAGAGTGAGAGTGGAGCCCTTGGGGGACACGGAGGGTGACTGCCAAGGGGAGTTCTGGGGTGAGTTGTCATAGTTGTAGGAGAAGCCCGACTCATAGGAGGAGGCGTCGGAGTGGCAGCTACGAGATGAGATGCTGCTGGCCGGACTTAGGCAGCTGGGGTCACGATAACCATCTGCACTGGGGAGGGTCAGCGTCACTATAGAGTTGACTCTCTTGGCTACAGGAAGGTTGCTCTCCTCCACCTCATCCTCAGGAAACTGACCATAAGCTGTGATCTCGATACGGGGGCTCTCCAGGGTTGGGGCTCCGTTCGGGCGGACGCTTGAGGATGAATAGTAGCCGGCCGCTCTCATGTCATCCTGGGTGTCATAACTGTGAGGCTCGGTGACAGAGACAGATATAGTGGGGCTGGATTGAAGGCTGTGGTACTGGGAGGGAGGACAAGGATTGCCGAGTGGGAGGGAGAGACTGACATTTGGTGTGTAGCCATATGCATCTGGAAAGCAAACAGATTGAGTTTGTTACCATGATAATCAAACACACACTCACTGGCTCCTGTACGGAGAGGGAGACAGTTGCCAAGTTGAGTCTTATGAGAGCTGTTGCCTATAATGGCAAAAGAACAGCTTGCCTACCACATTTGGCCCTGGATAATTCCTGATGCAGCGGGAACACAAATCAAAACTTAGTGCTTCAGCTGAAGGGGATCCCCAAACACAGGTAGGCCAGCGAGACAAAACATCTCTAAATGTCTCAATTAATTCTAAGCAAAAGCGAGAAACATGAAAAAAGCTGCCAAAAATAACTTAAGTCCAAAAATAACTAGTGGCAAAACTAGGTGGGTTTTTTTTCCACTGCACATTGCCAGATTTGTGCCACTTAATGCGCATGCTTCAGCCCATAAACTGTGACATTAGGAAAACACACACTGACGCTTTTGTTGGCCAATTTCGTGTTCCAACAACCATAGAAAATAAACACAGGAGGCACATGATTAGTTTATTTGCATGCTGTAAAGGTGCACGCTGTACCCAGCCTGGGGAAGGCTCATGGTCTTGTGCCAACGCTCCCGCTGGGTCATATGAAACTCTCCCTGTCTGTGGCGAAGGCTGAGGTCACAACCAGGGCCAGAGGAGGGGGACATGGGAACCAGAGTTGTGGTTATACAGTGCTTGAGGCCTGGTGAATATGACCACAGTGAAGCGCGTTGACATAGAAGGAGGATGGAGACAGACAGACAGACAGATGTGGTCACCACAGCTTCTGTCTGCTGTAAATTTAAGAGAATTAGAGGCCCCGCCATAAAGCCTATGACATCAGTGTAGCACCATATGACTCCTGGCAATAAAAGAAAACGATGCTCACATATAATGCTGCTTGTGGTGTGTGACACAGTAGCACTGAAATGTTTGTTTTCTATAATTAGCCTGATGTGAGTTAGCTGACATCCTAACAGGTAGCCTGAGGGGCTGCACCATCAAATCACCCTGCTGAGTATTGGCATCTTGAATCCCCCACAATATTACCCACAATGCCATGTCGGTCACTAGCATAGGTTCAATTCGGACTATTTTGGGAACTCTTTTTAATCACGAGAGGCTCACAGGAGCAGAGCCACGCCCACCTTACCCAAATCAGCAGGGAGGGGCGCAGCAGAGTATCCACACCACAGCTTTGATACTGTTACTAACTGCAGCCCTCTGTGGCTGAATACAGGCATTCAGCTGGGAGGGAAGTGCAGCCATGAGCCTAATTCAATATCACATCACAGTTTGCTGTAGCGCATCCGGGTGTAAAGTGTCAAACAATGATAAAAAGTTGAATAATGCCACTTTGATTTCAGTAAACAAAGTCTGATCTAACAAACAAAGGTGAAACTTACCCTCTTCAGCAGATTTCATCTTCTTTGCGCAAAGAAAAACGTCTGAGATCAAACTCTGAGTACAGCTGCGAATGGGAGCGATTCCGTATCCATATAGCGGAGTTTTAATAGTCCCAGCTGTTGCTCAGGATTCTCGCAAACAAACAGCGAGAATGAGATATGACAGAAGTCACAAAAGGTTTCGCTGAAAAAAAGAAGTCGCATCCAACGTGACAGAATCTGAGGGAAATGTAAAACACGTGGAAAGAACTGAGGAGTGATGTGGTCGCAGTCTCTCTGAGAATCTATTTTCGTCCCTGTGTTGAGATGTGAGTCTCTGCGCCGGGAGATCCTGCCGCTACTAGGTCGCTGTGACGCACTGCTCCGGCGCACAGAGGACTTCTGCGCTTTTAAACTCGGGGATCACCTCGGCGCACCGCCCCTCCGCGCAGTGACGCATCTACGGGCCGACCACCAGATGGGTCCAATGGGGATCCTCGCTCACACTGGGGTTTCCAGAGGCTTAGGAGACCAATTAGCGAAGCTGGCAGTGAAGTCTGTGGGCTGTGAGATGAGTAAAAATATAGATCCAAGAGCAAAACTTTTGTGTTTGGAGGAAAACATCTAAATCAGCTCCTTCTCATCCAGCTGGACTGCACATCCTTCTGTGTATAAACAGTGGATGTAACTGGAGTTAAACTGACACTGCAAACATCATTTACTGTGTGACAGAAGTTAAATAAACGATGTCCCCATGATTCATGGCTGACTTAATGAGTATGAACAGCATTAATCTGCAGTTTCCAACCATTTAATCTACAGTAGACCTTGGCATCGCTTACAAAGGGGGTCCTCAAGACAATGCACATAGACTGTCTTAAATCAAGATTAATGTAGAGACTAATCCTCAGAGAATTTTACATTAAACTGCTGCCATTTTTACCCCGAAGAAGCCATTTATCAAGCGGTTACAGCAGCTGGGGTTGCAGCAGCAGCTACAGGGATTAGACAATTTGAGTCAAATTATTTTTATACAGTCCAGAAGCACAAACACAGTTTGTCTCAGGGGGTTTTAAAATCAGGCATCAAAGTGGAAGAAACCAAAGGAAGAGTCACAGAGGAGAGATCAACCCCTCCAAGGAGAAACATGCATTAGATGTCAAGAGTACGCACATTAAAGCAGGGGGTCCCAACTTTTTTATGTAGAGGACCCACAGTAAACATATTTAAACATTTATTTAAACATATATTAAAAATTTTAATTCAAGGGGAAATGTTCTGGACATCTTGCTAGTTATTGCAAGCTAGTACAACCTTGCTAGTTCGTGCTAACAAACTAGCAAGCAAGCTAAATTTCCAGGACCAGGTCAACACTGACATCTTTTGACATGACGAATGATGATTTGACAACTAGGCAAAGATGATCATTATGTGTTCTGTTTACTTTTTTTTTTTTTTTTAATTTAATTTTCTTTTTTCTTTAGAAATTTTCCCTCATCTTCACTGAAAGTGGCTGAGGTCCCCCAGGCCACCCCTTGCGGCGTCCTACAGGTCCCAAAAATTCATACAGATTCAGAAAAATCTGTTACTATGATCCACATACCTGGAAATTCCTCCAGAAAAAAATTAAAGCTACCATTTTAATTCCACTGAGGCAACTCCATAATTTAATTTAATTGCTGATCTTATCCATTGTAACTGCTACTGCTTTTAATTTTTATTTGCTTATTTATTTAACTGTCTTATTACATTTTATGCACTTTTACTTACTGACATTGTTAACTATCTTGCTTCTAATCATGTATTCATTTTTATTGCCATTCTCAGAGCTCTTGTTGACTGTGTCATTTTTAATTGCTCTTCCTCTGTCTGTCTATACCTTGGTAACATTGAAAATGAGGGTCCTCCCTCAATGTGTTTTCCAAGGATTTAAATAAATAAAATGATGATGATGATGATCCCTGGAGAACCTGGACTGCACTTTGAAAATAATGCCACTACAGTTTAGACTAACAAAATTTAAGTATCTGCACATTATGATAACAAAATTTCTGATACTGTGTGCAAAAAATGAAATATATGTGAAGAATGTGGATGCAGGCAGTTGTTTGAGGAAGTGCCACAAGACTTCCTCTTCACCCTGGATACCTGGAAGAAGACAAGGCCACACAAAGAACATGAGCAAATTCAGCAGTATATACTGATGAAAAATGCAGATACATGCTAGAAAAGGATACAACACAGATGCGACAGCACAACATTCACACAAATAGGAGAGACACACAAACATATGGAGGGATCAAGAGACACGACATCATGCACACTGGAGAGAGGAGAGAAGACAAGAAGCTGGATCTCCTGGGGGACGAGAGGTGAACTGAGGCAAACATGTCAAAACATAAAGCTCAAGTGCCGCTTCATGAGACATAATATAAAGCATAAAACTTCCATCAGATGTTGCACTGGGTGTCTCAAGGGGTTTTGAAGTTATTGCAAAAGGCAAATAATTGCTTTTCCACCTCCTGCTGACAGACTGCACATCTGCGAAGCACGAAACACATAATTATCCATACTTTCATAGAAGTACTATATAAAAATCAAGTATACCCAGTCATTTGACACGCTGAACTGAGAGCCTTCATAGAGTTTTTCATAGGCCGCTCTCTGCGGTTGCCGTATACTTATTCGGCTTCTCTCTCCTCAGTGCATCCAGTCCCATGCAGGCAGGGCTGTTGCTATCTTTGGCAGGTCTGGACCTTTCAGCAGCTGGCAGCAGACCCGCGGTTTCTGTGATGACAATAGTCACATGGTGGCTCTCTGAGAGTCTGTCCATCCCTGGAGGTGGAAAGCTACATTACTGAACTGTAGCATCTTATCAGCTGGCCCTAGCTGGTGTGATCCAGAGTGCTAATAAGACGTATCTTCAAGGTCATAACTTCTTGTTCAAAGGAATTTTTGGTAAATTTCTTGTTAGTGAGTCTCTTCTGGGCTCCTAGTCTTAGTGAGTTGGCAAAATGGCTTGTACGTCTAATACTTGTGATGCAGGTTCCTTTAAAGAGGCTCAATATGTTGTGCACATGGAGATTCCTGCAGATTGCTGCATGATTATTAATAGACTCAGCAAAAACAATTCCTTCCTCAGGGTACGTAAACACCTGCACCAAATTTCACAGCAATCCATTGAATAGCAATCAAGGTATTTTACTTAAAACCACAAATTTCTACCTGATGGTGCAAAAGTCTGAAGATTGGCAAAGTCAGTCGGATCTATCCTCCGGTCACCATTGATGTGAGTGAAAAATAAATCAATTTGACAGATGCTGAGATGTTGAAGTCTGGACCAAAGTGGCAGGATGACCAAACAGACATTCCTAGAGCCAGGCCGCTCATCCATGCATTTCATTCTGACTGAACTAAGCTGCCTGCTGTATTGGATAAAAATCACCGTTTAGGCTTATTTGACTGTTTTATTTAGGGCGTAACCAATATGGGTTTTGTTTTTTTACCAGTACCGGTATCAATAATTAGAAGTAAGAAAATTGCGATATCCGACATATATCAGCTGATATTGTATATATATAATATCGGTTGAATGTGGTTACCAAGTACTTGTGCCAAGGACGTAATGGAGGCAGCATATCGTGCATCTTAACAAACTTTATTTCAAACTTAAGTGCACTGAAGAGTAACACTTTAGTTTTTAGTCATAAAACGAACTGCAAACTACATAATTACACCATTTTAATTCACTAATCCAAGCATTTTTTCCAGCTTTAAAATCAGTTTGATTATCGATGCATATTGGTGAACCATATGCCGATACCGATATATCTGAGACGGCCCAATATCGGCCGTAAATATCAGCCAACTGATATACCGGTTGGGCCCTAGTTTTTAAGCCCCGACCTACATAACTTTTGTGATGTAGACGCTTCTATTTTTCACGAAATGTAAAAGGTGCAAAGTTCATTGCATGAAATCTGTTTGACAGTGTGCATGTTTTCACTTCTTTACTGTGTCTTTATTAAGGAGCAAACAACTTCGGATAAGCCAGAATACATCCATCTGCACTGCTGTCTTTAAGTACAACCCTTTCCCTCCTTTTTCTTGTTTTAGAAATAAACTCATTCCAAATTTGTCGCCATTGAGCAACAATACGGCATGTATGCCCCACATCCACAGCAAGACTCCCTCCTCACCCACTGGGTTCTCAGCTTGGCAGAGCTCTCTCTCCTGCAGAGTATCTGAGCGAGTGACGGCACTTGTGAAATCCAAGCCTTCTGTCTCATCATGGGGACGTGGCTCAGTGGCTCCCCAGTCATTTGAAGAACCCCACTCATTCCTTTGACCTCATGGAAATCTCTCATGGGGCTGGGAGGTTTAACTGGGGCAAAAGAAAGGGGGAGGAGGGAGGGGAGGGGGTCTGCCACTCCTCCGTTATGTGTTACTGAAACATGTGCTGCAGTAAACACTTCCACCCGCCTGCAGTTAATAAATAGCTCTGCTGCTGATTGACGCGCGGACCCTTCTACGTCAGGGCGGCGCTGGGGCTCGTAGTTTTTCCAGCCAGGCCTGGTGCTGGTTAGTGGATACCTTGGTAACGGGCTGCGACAGACCAGACTGATCCAGAGCCACAGCTGAAAGACCAGGACATTGGATAATGAGAAACAACACCCAGGTCCTGCGTTTATAATGTGGACATGGCAGAGCGAACAGAAGACTGGCTTTGATATGAACAAGCTGCAGACCGAGCAGCCACAGCCAGAGCTAATGAAGCCAACGTGGAAGTGCCAAAAACTGCAGTTCCTCAAGTGGCCACTTGAGGCTGAGGCTCCAAAAGTGAGACAATCCCCACAGAGCCCAACAGAAGTAAACATGTTTACAGCCTGGCGCCAAAAAAAAAACGATTTTGGTCTCTACACATAATTTTTCTGTTCATGAAAACTGTATGGTTCATTTAAACTATATTAAGGATTAAAGTTATGCAAAGTTATGGATGTGGTTGCTTTAAGTGACAGCAGCTGCTAGTCATCATACAGACATTGGTTGCTCTGCGTATCCGCTCCTGCTTCACCCTCTCATCCAAATATGGTCACTTAAAGGTGGAGTCAGTAGGATGTTACTAAAAAATAAAAAATAGATAAACACAAAAGTAGTGCTGCTCAATCATCACTTCTGTGACTCTATAAATGTGTGGTAGTGACGGTGTATGGAGACACACCACTGTCTGCCTGTATTTTGTTTTGCTTGTCTCGGGAGCTGCTCAGGACGTTTCTGGGTGGGGATGGGGTGCGTTTCGCCCGGCCAGAGGGAGCTCGATGACTGGATGCCGTTCAGACCGGAGAAAGTTATGGATGTGGACGTAGCGCGAAGAAAAGAAAATATAGCTCTATGAGGCGAGACAACAAGTGGATAAAACTCGTTCCAGAGTAAGAGTGACTCTTGAGCACTGAAGGAGAGGCTGGGAAGAGCGATGCAGATTTGGATTGCTTTCTGTCGGACAGGTAGGTGCCAAACACCAGCGGTTAGCTTGTTAGCTTGCTAAATTATTGATTCCTCTATTAAACAAATGTAATATTCCAAAGTACTGAAACTTGCTATATAATGTTAGGTAAGCAGTATAGCAGTACATGTAGTACACAATAAGTTACGATACTTCTGGTGCGTTGAGCTGGGAGGAGGGGCCCAGTTTGAACGTTGTGTTTACAAACAACAACAAACAAATGCTACTGACTCTACCTTTCAGGTTCCAAAAACAAAACAAAACAAAACAAAACAAAAATACAAACATAATGCCAAACTCAAGCTTTCACAATTATAGCCCATAAACCAACATATGGTTATAAATTCTATGCTGAAGACAGATTTATCTATTACTAAAGCTGTTTTAAGTATCACAGAAAAGAAAAAGTCAAGTTTGTTTGAGTGAATCCGTAGCCACACCCAACTGTGACATCACAGCGAACAGACACACCCTCGAGTACAGGTCTGCATCACTGAAGCACAGTAAGAACTTCAACCATCAGAGTGACAGTGAAAATAGATTTCCAGCTTCTGCAAAGCTAATTCTTTATGTATCACCGACTTTCACATCCAGTACTGAGAGTTTAAAGCAGTGACACACACGGCAACTGTTGAGCAACTTGTGCAGCAATGATTTGGCTCAGAGTTTTCACTGTGACGTCACAGGAACTTCTCGTTACCAGGAAACAAGAGAACAGACACCGGCAGACTTTATTGCTTGTCAACGTTGCCTGTGTTTAACATTCAGCAAGGAGTTTTTAACTGGTTATGAAACAGTTTTATGCCACCTTACAAGCCACATAAGCAGACATGATCACCAGACAGAACATTTGCTGTTTCCAGAGTCAATCTGAACGGCCATCAACGTGTTCGATGCCCTGCATAATCAGTGCCACACAGACAGGAAGAGCTCATGTTTACATTTATCCAGGCACGGTTTGGTAGTGAGTAGTTTGTTATGAGGAAGCAAGAGGAGATTATTTATTTGTTTATGGTCGTGGCGTTTCTCCTCATAGGCAGGTATATAACATGGGGAATGCTGCTAACTTTAGCTTCACAACAAAATTATTATTACCAAGCAACTGTAGCTGTAGTGTTACATGTAACCGGGGTGAACTGTGCTCAAACAAAGTCTCTTTTGTTTCATCATCCTCACAGTTCAGTTATTAATCATAAATGTCCACAAATAGACACATTACCTCATTGCTCTGCATTCTGCAAACAGCTGTTTTACTTGCCTCCAAACACATGCATGAGGTTCTGGTGCTTGTACTTCCTCTGTCCACAGGGGCCGCCAAAAACAACACGAAATGAATGCGCTTGTAGTTGCTACAACTCAAAGATAAAAGATGGTTTACATGTGGAAATGTTTTTGCCATCATGCGGCTGTCACATTAGAACTGTAGCAGGTTTCAGTTACTAAATTCAAACTGTGTTTACAGGGTCACTGTGAGCGAGCAGCGCAGCGTAGCGACAAACACAACGGAGCACCCTTCACGTTTAATTTATTCAGCCTGCAGATCATCTCAGCACATGTTTGACCCCATGTCTTGCTCCTCAGCTGTATATCCCAAAGTTTTGCTCAGTGTATCATCATTTTAAGAGCCTGGGAGGGGTCAAGCAGCAGGGGTTGGGGTGGGGGGGTGGGGGGTCTCGTCGCCACAAGCCCGCACATTTTTGTCGTCTGCCATCCCATATGCAGCCACTGCCAAACCTTGTGAGTATTCTGCCTGGTATGACGTGGGTTGGCCACAAACTAGGTTGAAAAGACCTCGACTCGCTTTTTCTTTCCACAGTCCTAACCTTCAAAATCCAGAGCCTGGCTTCACTTGTGTCTGAACAAAAACACGCTGGAACATTGGACAGCGCTGTGAGTTATTCATAAAGTCAGAAACAAGCGGCCCAAAATGCTGGTTTTCCCATTGCTGAATCACCTGTTTGTTTTGGAAAAGTGAGCTGGAAGAAAACTGAAAAATTTATCACTGTACTTCTTTGTGTTTCTGCTCGCACACCCCTCTCACCATATGTGCACTCGTAACTGCTATTTTATAAAGTGTTTCTTGATGTAGAATAATAAAACATTATAAATAGTCTCATTGACCACAAGTTGGGTCCAGACTGTGAGCAGAAAACTGGTTTCAGGGGACATTAAGTAATCTGCGACCTCGGTTGGCAGCCAGAAAATTTGCAAAAACTTCAAAGGGTCTTTGGCGCAGCCTGAAAAGACACGAGAGAAGAAAAGAAAGGTGGAGAACAAAAATGCATGGGGATTAAGTATCACCATAAAGAAGTGCTCCATGAATAATGCTGCATTTGTGAGCACTTGAGAGAAAAATGTTGAGTTTTAGAAGCCAGGAATCTCCCCACCTGGTGATGTTAAAGTTGAGTCACTGGTATGTATCAACTCTGTATTGACGTGAAGTTTTGTTTGAGATATTAAGGAGTAAAAATCCTACTTTTTCACTTTTAAATGCATGTTTTTTATGGATTTTTTGGTGTTATTCAGTCCGTCAGAGGCGTGGTGACCCCTCTCCACGCCACCCTCCCTGCTCTTTCTTACAGTCAGACTTCCTGTCTCCCATCAATGTTCTCCTTTTTTCTCGGCTGCTGTGACGGAATCCCCTGCTCTGTTTCCTGTTGTGAGGGCCTGTTGCCTGGTTACTGCAGAGGGCGGAGTTTTCATAGCTGCGGGAGCGTTCACAAAAGGCCGGGAGGTTCATTTTCTCTCCCTAACGGTCAGACAGCTGGCGTGACGCACTGAGCAACAGCTCCCCTAGGCACACAGCGTTTTACTATCTCTCAGCTGTTGGTCATGGTCGCACAGGCTCCACGTGCCCAAGGGCGTTTACATAAACCAGAATGGAGCTAGTGTAGCTGCAGGGAGGTGTGGTTACCATAGACACACTGAGGAAGGCCTGTGCTGTTCTCTGTGACATGAGGAAGTTTGTAGATTCTTTAAAAACTTCCTAATAAGCATTTTTACTGGTTCTGAAGAGCACATTAAGGGTAAAGATGACTGTGTGTTTAAAATTTGGAACATTTTTCTTCACCGTGGTCAGAGAAAAACCGTACACCTTTCTATGAGTAACGTGTGTTCTTTATCTCTGTTTGAGTTTGTGTATTTTTTCTGATTTTACTAATTGAATGAATCTTTCTCTTGACATTATTTAATCAAGCTGAGCCCAGCAACATTATTATTAATGTAAAAAATATACCTATTTATTTATTTTTTAAAATGACGTGCTCAGTGAAACTAAAAGAATGCAAAAAAACAAACAAAATGTAGGCAGTTAAACTGCCAGTTTTTATGTAAGCAAAATAGCTGAAAACAGTTAATGACGTGAACTTTAAGAAGAAAGTATCGAAGTTGAAATGACACTTAAATTTTAGCCATCAGAGCACCTGAACCCCACCTGATGTGAGCAATTGAAGTGTAATCTTAAATGTTAACATTAGTTTAGAATGTCTGTAATACTTTTTAAAATATGAATTTCTTTAATTACTTAATAAATGTACATTTTGCTTTTCTGAATCACTGAAAATGCTAAAAAGAAAATTAGTCGAAATGTTGACTGAAGCGTTACAGCTGAAATTGGCAAAAGCCCTGAATGGCATGAAATAAAACAAAATCTCTGTTGATCCGTTCTCTAAGCATGATTTAAATTGTTTTGTCTGCTGTGTTCATGCCTGAGGACAGTGTGAAAAGAGTTCTGAACTGTCTCTCTCGGTACCTTAATTTTTTCCTCGTCTTTGAAACAATTTGGGGAAGAATTACAAGGTGCACTACAAAGTTTCTCCAGGATTATTTTCTAAGCAACAATTTTTTAGTTTATCAAAACAAGTTTCAGGTCATAAATACAGGAAAGAAAACAAAAGATGAGACTTAATGAGTGGAATTTTTTCTCTCCTTGCCTTTTAGGGCCTCCACAGCGACAGTTGAATAGTAAGAAATAAAAGCTTTATTAGCTGCAACGAGCAGCTCGTAGATCGCTCTGCCCGTCGGTCAGCTGATCCACAAAAATGTCCCACTCTTTGGTGGCCACAGTTTTCACCCCAGGAGGCTGAAATTTGGCATGGAGGTCAAGTGTGTGTATTTGCGTTCATGTATTTGGCCAAAAGGGGGCGTGGCAATGGGAGTGGTCTATTGTAAGAAGGTGCAAAACTTCCAAATGGATTCTCAGACTTGCACAAGATTCAGTGGAAATGAGCCAAAGGTCAGCTGATGAACTGTTTCGGGCCAACTGGCAAAAAGGGGGCGGGGCAGTGGGAGTGGCCTGTAACAAAAAGGCGCATAACCTCTAAACCGATTCGTGTAACAAGGCCAAACTTGCCAAAAACACACACACACAAACACACACACATTTACCTTTATCAGTTAGGACTTGCCCCGCCCCTTTCCATAACTCATCAACCGTTTGTCGAAGACTCTTGTGGGAGGCGTCACTGCAGACAGTAATTTTTATTTCCTTACTTTCTTTTCAAATATACAGTTAAGAACAGTTTTAAGGTTCAAACAAGCACCTAATATTTTGCATCTCAACATTTTTTACTGCTGGTCACAGCTATTGTGAGTTTGCGTTTGTTTTCTCACCGAGAGCAATTTAGTCCGATTCAGGAACGTTCTGGTTCACTAACAAAGTTGACCAAACTCGCAGCTACCAGCCAACTCTTCAAATTCATCATCATCATCATAAAAGAATACAGTGTTTAAAAGTTTATAGCTACATCTTGTCTCTTCTTCCCCATCAAGCCAGTTTGGAATTATACCAGTAACTTTATCTCTACTGGTGGTTGTTGAATTCAAACAGGGTTCTGGGGAATTTCATAACAAGCTCAGTCGAATGGAATAAAGCTACAGAAGCCACTTAGCGCTCAGTAACAAGAT
>JAQFJB010000008.1:4290009-4302332 GCA_029874875.1 Naso minor
TATAATGGAGGATATAGATTTTAGCTGTCACAAACCTTAGTCAGATAAATATCAATAAATCAGGCAAACTAGACAAACACATTTTGCTAACAAGGAGGAAGGCATCTGCCTGCTCACCCCCTCAAACCACCTACCTCTGTCGAAACAAGGGAAAATGATGTGTAACTAGGTATGTACTGTACATAGAGATAATTTAAACTCAGCTCATTAAATTGATAAGAAGCCACAGAAGTAAATATAAGAGATATTCCACAATAGAGAAAACAGGCCTACAGACCTTAGTGACAAATAATAGCAAGAGCAAAGAAAAAGAAACAACTCTTAACACTTTGATTTCTGATTGTTTCTGATGTCTCGTCCTCACACAGACACTCTCTGCAGAAGATGAAGCTCCATCACTCCCGTATGCTGCAGGACCTCTCCAGAAAACAGGAAGCTCTGGCTCTGGAACAACGGAGCATGAACACCCGAACCCGCCTCACATCCACCTCCTGCTCTGATAAAACTCAAGTGCTGCTGGTTCCACTCACAAACTCCAGCGGGAGAAGCAATCTGCAGCTGCTGGCCCAATAAGACCACGGTATTTAGTAGTTAAAGAGGAGTGACTTATAAAACAAATAAACATAAAGAATTCTTTCATTTTTAGCTTTGACCTCCACCAACAGGCACTGAAATGTTCTGCCCAAAATGGCAAAACAATCAGTCTTTAAGTCTTTAATTAATCAATTAGTTCCATTAATGCTAAAAAATAAAATGCTTTCTATGTTTATTTATTTATTTCAACATAAACTGTCACCCTCTTTCAAAAAATTGTCTCCAAACCTAGCAAGATCTTCTTTTGTGTGGTTAATATTTTGTGTGGTTAATATTTGTCTTTTCAAGTTTTAAAAAAAAATCCAAAACATCCCTGCTATGTTCAAAATGTGGATAACATGCTTGTTTTTTCTATATCACACATTTACTCATGATAATATTTCTAGCGTGTTTACATAGGATGTTGTGTTTTAGAATTTAGTGATTGTGGCAAGAAAATGCAAAAATTCACAAGTAAAATGGCTCACGATGATGTTTTCTAAGGTCATAACTTTTATCGACCGTTAGCCTTAATGGCTGTGTTTGACCTCGTCATGTTTGATCAACTGACGCTGTTTGCAGCATGAAAATGGAGATAATGATGAACTTTGATTCGTAAGGTATATGCGGTTTAGATAAAATTCTGGTAAACAGGCACTAAACACATACAATAAACCTGCCTTGCTTGCAATGACTTTAAATGGACATGTTTGTGTCAGTTGCTGCAAGATTTAAATGAGAGAAAAAGATGTTGTTTTAAGAAATGTTTGATCAAAGTTTAAAAAGTGGAACTTTCTTAGATTAGTTTGCAAATGCTTAAACTATCAATTGATTAAAATCAATTAACTGAAAGTTTACCAATTAAACATCATTTCCCTGTAAACTAGTACCATATTAAATTGTTTCTTTCTCTTCGGGGTCAGGAAACCTGAATATAAATGTGCAAGCACACTAGTTGTGTCAAATTATGTATCTTTGAAATAAACACATTAATTTTGTCAAACCACATATGGATAATACAGTGAGCACTAGAAGTTTGAGATTATAATGGTGATTGTGAAAAGTTGGGAAATCGCCTGAGGAAATGGCCCAAGACACATCACAAACAGTCTGATTTATGACTTATAAAAGAGCATTTGCCAGCTAACTACAGTAATCTAACTCACCAAGACTCTTACGCCACAGAGGTCTGTCGAAACTTTTCTTTAAAAGAAACTCATTTTGTACAAGAGGATTCATGAGTACAGCCAACAAACAGGCTGAACTCCTCGCCACACGGGCGAGTTAGGCTAGCCTGAGTGGGACTGTGCTTTGGCAGACGGATGGCCTTGTCCATGACCTGCACAGCAGGGGAAGGGGAGACCCGAGTGGGTATGACCCTTACAGGCAGAAGGAGGGGAGCCCAGGTTGGGCATGGCTCTCTTGGACAAGGTCCCTAAAGTTTGAAGGAGGATGTGCCCCTGGCTGTTACAGCAGGAGATGCTGGGACCTGATTAAATGAAGGCTGAAAGCAGGGTGACCCACCATGGAAGAGCTGGTGTGGGCCTGAAGGGGGCCTGAAGGGGTGGTGCTGGAATGTGCAAAGCTGGGAGCTAGCAACTAGTGAAGGAGCAAATGGTAAGTGTGGCTTAAATATGGTTTGCTGATTGGGAACACCTGGGTGTAATGAGGGAAACACCTGAGAGTGATCAGGTATGAGCCCATGGTAATAACATGCATGAGAATGAGGAGTAGAGCTGGTTGGTCATTGATCATGAATCGCTCCTTCCGAAACGGAATTAATGACTTCAAATCATTAAAGTGATATTTTTTCAATGATTTATCAAATGACAATTTTAAAAAAAAACGTTACAGTTACAATTGTTTAGCCATCTGGTCCCTAAATCTTTCGTTCTGATTCAGTCTCACTGCTCTCAGTGTGTTGTTTATTATATAATAACTTTATATACTTAAGCAATATCACACTCGAAGTCATGATGTTGTACTGCAATATCGTGACTGCTGTGGTTCGGTCGTAGGCACGAGACCGCAGGCCACAGCCGTGACAATATTACCGTACAACATCATGACCTCGAGTGTGATATTGCTTTTATACAACACTTCAACAACAGTTTGAATAGTGATGCTGAGTAAGAAAATGTTGAATAAAGGTGACAAAATAGATTTTTTTTAAGTGCTTTATTTGGCTCCTCCAGCAAAAACAGTTCAGGATCAAACTCTCACTGTTGCCTTGGCAACGCAGCGCACACAGGCTGTCGCTGCGCCAGGCACTCACACCAGACACTACACTGCTTTGTATCAGTGTACGAACTGATCCTCACGTTGCCGTTGACTGTGCAGCCAGTGAACTAAGTGTCGGTGAAAGCATAGTTGACTGTTGCTTGACAGGCACCGCCGATTCTGAGGATTGATCTGACAGTATGTGGCTCCATCTTTTCCTGCTGTCCATGGACGGCTTCTGCTAACTTTTCAGTGAGCTCTCAGACCTGCAAGACAAACATTATTTTTTAAGGGTGCAACTAACATTAGGCCTAATTAGTATCACACATCGCCATCGCGACTCTACAGTAATGTTACCTAGTTAAAGCAACATCTTACCAGTGCATTCTCATTCTTGGTCTTCTCCAGTTCGACCAGTTTCGGCTGATGAGACATCGGCAAACCTGGATGTTGACACAGCTGACACAGCTCCCCTCATCTTCAGAAAACCATTCATAATTCAGTTCAAACGTTATATTTTGAGAGAAATCCATGTTTTATGCTGGTAGATTGGCAGCGGCTGAATGAATTAACGTTACAGTGTAACTGTTGATCGCAGCTGTAAATTAGAATGTTGCCATGGCAATACATACATACAGAGTGAAGAAACTGTAATGGTGTGGTGAATTATCGTCACATTTTTAATGTCCCTTAGCCAATGAAATTGCTTGGCTGGAACTAACTGTTGCATAATATATTATAAATTTAATCTATATGCATGGTAATGTTGCTCTATTACTGCTGGATGTGCACAGTTCAAAAACAAGTTCACCGTATCAACTTAAAAAGTTGAGTTTACAACTTGTTGCTGCTGCCTCCAAGTGACCAAAAAATCTGTTACTGCAGGCTGCAGTTTTTTGCTTACTACCTTAAGAATATACAGTATTAAAGACAACCTCACACCATTACCACAGAGAATCTTGTTCCCTGATGACACAGAGGTACAACATGTTACAAATGTCATTATGCTATTCGCTCACAAGCCTTTGGCTATCTTAGACTGACTTAAACAAATAACCATTTTGAACCTGACAACTTTTTTTAAGTAATTAATTCACAATCATAAAAAATCTTTGGGGAAAAGCAATACTTTTATTCCACACCTTTCTAAAAACTCTTATCATTATTCTACATAGAAATGATACCAATATATACCTAGGACCTAGGAGAGATAAGAACAACTGAGTGCATTGTGAGTGTGATATTCATAGGGTTTTATATATTTATATGAGAAAAATTATTGACACAATCACAAATATCAGTGTAATTAAAAGGCCTAATTGAAATTCCCTCATTTTGTAAATACCCTCTACAACCTCCAGAGGAAAAATATGAGAGGTGATACGACTGAAGGCCGTGCCATCCTCAGTTTCAATTTTAGCTGATAAATGAAGTATGAAGTCATCGCATTCAGTTCAACTTATCTGAGCAGTGACTATAAACACATTTGTTTTCAACAGTGGATCATTAGACTAATCAAATAGCGAGCGGACTTGTTTTGAGCTGCTGCAGGTCAGTTCCTGGAAATATGTTTCATTGTATCCATCACCCGCAGCAATAAAATGCCTCTTCAACAACTCATAGTAATTTTCTGCTCCATTTTCTTCACCAAAAGCCTTTTGCATGACACTCCCACTCTCCCCTCACACTCATTTTTACACATACACACACTAAAAGAACTCATTCTTCATCATAAAACCAAGAGGCGCTGTGACAAGTCACTGTTTCCCAAAGCCAAACCCATCCTGTCCTCGCATCAACCATCAACTTCAGCACATTTATGACTTTACTGCCCAGCCCTCCAGCTCACTTAGACAACCTTAGCTGTACAGGGATGGCCATGTTCTTCCTGACAAGCTGAATTATTCTGAATCATTTCACTTAAGGGCCCAGATGCTACCTGTCCTGTTACCCTCCCCTGAAAGAGCAATTAAGGCAGACTGGTGCCTGCTAAATGCCTTGCTCTTCTGCTTGAGTTGATGCATCTTCTTATCTGCATCTCTGTCATGATGCCGTGTGCACCTCGCCCCCTTCATGCCCACATGCATCAGCACCTATGTGGCTACCGCCTCTTTTTTTTCGCTGTCAGATGTTGGTTATGTCTCAGAGCTGAATCTGAACATGACGGAGAAGGAAAGCCAGCACTACAGCAGCTCTCTTGCCAGCTTAAAGAGGGAAAAAGCCACCGTAAGTGAAGAAAATGTCTTCTGAAAGATGTGGTTTGTAAATGAAGAGGACACAAGGACAACAGTGCACCTAACTTTTTGTCAAATAAGCCTTTTGTCTGTTTCTTTCAGTAGAGACTTTCCAGTCTGCTTGAGTTTGTTTGGAGTTCTATGGATGTCATGGTGAATTGGAGGCAGTGCTGCCTTTTTGCTGGACCTTCGATGCCTCACAGCAGTGTCCATGTCCTACACTGAAGAGATGTACGTGGCTCCCAAGGATTGCGTCGCTCTCTTTGTCTACATCTCCACCTTTCTGTTGGGCCTTCCAGCCAACCTGCTCGTCCTGTTTGTGTACGTGCGCAAAGCCTCCAAGCGTGGCGCCACACCCAATGTGGTCTATGCCCTCAACCTGTGCCTGGCCAACCTGGTGCTTGTGGCTTGGTTTCCCGTCAAAGCCATGGAGACTCTGCTTCAGGACTGGAGGCTGCCAGCACCCATCTGCCTCGTCTACAACTTCTTCCTCTTCTCCTCGCTGTATGGCAGCTGTCTGTTTATCACTGCTGTGACAGTGGGGCGCTACCTCAGCATCGCATTTCCAATTACCTACAAGAGGTACCGCCGTGCTCGGTTTTCTTGCTTCATCTGTGGTGCATTGTGGGCCTTGGTGATCCTTCACCTCAGTATTGCGTTGGTGGCTGAAGGAGGGGCTGGCTTTGTCTCCAGTAAGGGTGAAACTTCAGTCTGCTACGAACACTTCAACTCCTCCCAGCTGGCTGTTTTGCTGCCGCTGCGTCTGGAGATGGCCATCGTGATGTTTCTTTTACCTCTCATAATAACATCTTTTTGCACACTGCGCTGCATTATGCTTGTGTGGCACTCAAATTTGCGCCCTGTGGGAAAGAGAAGAGTCCTGACTGTTGCACTCTCCACGCTGGCTGTTTTTGTGGTGTGCTATGCACCCTACAACACCTCGCACATTGTGGGATTTGTGAATAAGGAAAATGTTGAGTGGAGAACATATGCAATACTAACGAGCTCCTGTAATGTTTTCCTGGAGCCCGTGGTCATGCTCTCGCTGTCACCAGCAGTGACGAGGGGAACCATAGGAAGAATCTGTCGACGGCAAATAAATTTCAGCCTGCTTAAAGGGTTTCGGCATCGATTTAATAGCACTCATGGTGTTGCAAAGGTTTGGGCACCACTGACACTATCTGAGAGGATCCAGGCAGGGACAGAGGTGACTTAAGTGAGTCAGAAGTGAGGTCACAGAAGATTTCTGGAATATCAGGAAAAGTAATTGTGACTAATCCAAAAAGAGCAGTAGGATAAAACATTCATGAGCAGTCTGATAAAAGCTATTTGTGTTCCTTCTAACAACCCCAAAAAATGTATCATCACCACTGCTACTTGACTCAGATCCCATGTACCTCATGCTAACAGATATACCAGCAAATAATCTAGATAATGTCTCTGTTACATTGTAATACAGAATGACTTTAACAAGCTACACCACAACATGTTATCAGGTTACAGCTTCACTTTTTTCTTCAGATCAGATGTTTCTAAAGAAAAAAACTGACATTCCCTTCTGACAAAAGCTATAATGGAGTATTGACATATCTCATGTTATGTCAGTAATTTTGCTGCTGATGAAAAATGACTCACAATTCATTTGTTTTTTCCTGAGAAAAATGAAGCAGAAGGAACTATTGTCTCATTATGATTTTGGCTGAGGAACCTGCACATCTTTTAAATGGTAGAAGTGTTCTTTTTGAGACTCCAAAATTCTTTTGAACCAGTTTTTAAGCAGTTAGTTGTGAACTTTACATCAGACAATTTGGTGTCAGAGGCCAACCACTTGAACCACTAATACTGTATGTCATGTCGTGTTTTCTGAAAAAAAAAGGGATTAAAATGAACAAGCTGACCTATGAGCAGTCCTTTCCCACAGCACAGATTTTGACTTGCACCTGATAAAATGGTTTTTCATGTCACGTTTTGGTTCAGTGAAGGCGTATTGACCCACATGAAGGGAAAGGACAGATCAGTTACACCTGTGCTTTCCCTGCTGCGATGAACCAAAATGTGTCTACTGAAGCCTAAAGGTTAAAACAACTTGATGTTTGAAATTAATTTAATAATATGTTTTGCATTAGTTCATTGGTTTCTTGACATGTTAATTTCTGAATTAAATCTGTTCATTATTCAAATGTTATTAAATGTTCCTTACAATAAATTTTGATGTTTAAAAGTGTATTGAGTAGGCTGTCCATTTTCTTTAAAGAACAGTAAAGAAGAGATGTCCAAATATTTTATTTGTAACTTCCTGCAACTTACAACACGTGGAAGAAGTCAGTTTTGAAAATAAAAACAAGAACACAGTGTGGAAAGTTTTAATACATCAGTGAAGTTAAAAACTGGTAAATGTAACAATCGTGTTTGTAATTTTAATTAAAGCCTTTCAGCAAAGCATCATCAGTGTTCAAATGTATTTCTATATAATTGTTAAATGTTATCATTGAATGAGCATTTCTAAGCATATTCTCTACTATAAATCTAATATTGCAAGCTAAGCAAAACAAAAAACAAAATGTAACATTTAAAAGGTTTTGCACAAAATAGATATTCCATATAATATATGTTACAACATCATCTTAAGTGTGTGTAACATTATTGACATTTCTGCATTAAAACAAAAACATGTATTTTTGCTGATTCCAGTGTGAAATCAGTGACAGACAAATTGTTACTCCAAAATCCTTTTTACAGTTTATTATGCTTTACTCTGCCATAATAACCTATAAAACTTGCCATTTTTTATGCTAAATGAATCTGCCATGCTATTTTACTAGTTTATCTGCAATATGCACCACATTTAGCAGATGAAAAAACCATTACCTCATGATGGCTTGAGGTCACTAGATGATGACTCCTGATTTGGAAATGCACCACATGCTACACACTGTACTTTAGATAATCCCTGACAGAATAAAAGAGGCATTTTTGCCTTTTCTTTTTCTTTGCTTTTTTTTTGGCTTTAACAGTCTTCCATATAGTTAAGCCATCCTGGCAGTATGTTCATGAGAGAAAGATCTTACAATTTCAGACCATTACGGTGTTATTGTTTCACAGATAAACAATACTCAACATTCAACAGAGTTGAGTTGTTGAATGAAAATGAGAGTTTAAATAGTCAGACACTTAAGGCATGGAAACACGGAAAAGGTAACTAAAACTTTATGCTGCCATGTCTCTAGAAAAAGAAAGGATGAAGAAAGTGACTTGATAAATACACCATTGTAGAACACATCAGTAACAAAGTACATTTACTCAAGTACAGTACTTGAATGTCTGTTTTAGAGCATGTTATATTTCTATTCCACTGCATTTTACATGTTCTTTTTACTCTGTTTCATCTCTTTAACAATTACAGTTACAAGTTAAGCCTGTATTTCAGGTCGAGATTTTTACTTCTGGATTTGTTGGACCAATTGATAAAATTTGATTAGTAAATATTAAACAAACAAAAGGAAGCAGATAAAATTAACTCCACCTCAGCCAAATTCCTCATATTTACACATCATTGAAAATCATCCAAAATTATAATACTGACAGGGGTAAATTTTCCATAATTAGTACATTTACTTTTGATGGTTTAGTTACATTTTGTTACTGATACTTTCATACTTTCCTTAAGTAATGTTTGGAATACAAAACTTTAACTTATACCCAAGTATTTGAATAGTTTGATATTGCCTCTTTAACCACATGAATGATTTGAATACTCCCTCCAATGCTGAATAACAAAACATCTGAGTAATTACATATTTAATAGTTTATCACCATTGCAAGAATGGCCTACAAATGTTGATATCAAAATAAAAGTGGAAACAATCAAATAAATACAAATAAAGCAGAAAGAATATCACAAATAAAATAATAAAGAACAAAAGATAAATTTAAAAAAAAATACACACTGCTCTCTTTGTGTTTGTATAAGTTGCTTTGCCGATTTTAATGAAGAGAACAAAGATAAACACACTAAATCTTTCTGACAACAGCATCCTGTTGTATACACATTCACTTCCATGTGATTAAGATCTGTGGTGTTTATTTGTCTTAATGTTCAACCCCCTCAGTGCAGATAAGTCAGGGATCATTTGGCACCACAATACAAGCTGATCACAGACCTGTTGTGCAAACAGACAGTATAAAAGGGGGCTGGTGTGCGGGTGACACACTGAATGACAGATCACAGAGGAGCTGAGTGAATCCAGGGGCTGCAGACTGGACCCATCCTCTTCCTCGAGCGTTTTCATCCTCAGTGACCGGGTCTGACACCATCAGCAGTCAGCTGTCAGAGCTGGAGACCATGTCAGTTTTAAATCAGAGAACAGGTACGTCAGCCTGTCTTCAGTCACATTTCTATTTTACTGTAATAACTTCTTGTTGGTTATTAATGATGCAGCTGCTGGTGATATTTTACAGCTAATGTTAAGTAACTGTAACTTCAGCTAATGTAAGTAACTGTACTGTTATAAAATAAGTTTTTACTTTTGATTCTAAGGGAGCCAAAAGTGGCAGGGACAATCTGATTATTTCAAGCATCTTAAAATTGTTGGGTGGGGTTGATTAACCTTATTTACAGCATCCTTTATTATTTAGAATTGTTTTTTTTTTAATTTCCTATTTATAGTAATATAGAAAACAAGCTTTACTGATCTTAAAAAATGAAATAAATACATTGTGATCTCAACGTAACAGCAAAAAATCAATCAATCAATAAAAAAAGCAGAATCCCTACTAATAAAATACATATTTTTTCAAAATAATCCAATTATGCTGGGCTTATAGAAAGATAAATCTTTATAAGTGATGAAGGTTCCATTTCAAAGTCATCTGTAAAAAAAAAAAAAACTACAAATAAGAAGCTACCTTTATAACCACAAATGCTTTAAAGCCCAGTTATAAATACAAAATATTAAATTATTTTAAAATTTGGTAACACTTTCTATGAAGCCTGTCTCTATAATGGATTATAACACATTATGAACATATGTAACACATTATAACACATTATGAACACACGAATAATGCATTATATGTGGTTAGGGTTAGGGTTACCCTAACCTTGCTTATGACAACGATTTTACAGCACTAGAGGTGCATTATAACCCATTTTAACTATGTTCATAATGCATTACAGATGGATGTTTTAAGTTTATTGTCACTGGAAATTTTTTAAAGGGAACCTGTACAGTGAATGCATTGAACTCAGTTTTCTGCCCTCTTGTGGACTCTAGCAGAAGTCCCCCTTTTCTGTGGTCGGATGCTGTCACTTTAACTGCCCTGTTTGCCACCATCGAGGCCTTTTACACATTAAGTTATTAGGACATATTTACACCTTCATCCCACCACGCTTATGAGTGGTTGCTGGGAGATGATGTTTGGACAGAGAGGAGAACAAAGTCTGTCCACACAGTTATTAAATTTTCCCCATTGAGGGTGAGAGAGCAGATATTCAGCAGGACATGCATATTAAGTGCAGTCTTCTGATGTGGTCAGTCTGCTCACAGGAGGCGAAGCATGCTGCTGCTGAGTGCTGCTGCAGGGTCACACGGGACGAACACACAGTGATGGACAGCCTGGGTTTTCAAGTTTGAGGTGAGTGAGTCACATTTACATATTTTACTTCTGTTTAGCAGCAGGAACGAATTATCTGTGTGTTTGTATTTGTCTTTTTTTTCGTTCTCTGGTTCTTGTTTGATTGTTAATTGTTGCAGTTCAAATTAATACTGGAATTCAAAGCTTTGATTTTAACATACATGAGGAATTATTTAATCACACTTACAAATATTGTCGAATTATCCAAAGCTTCATACGGCCTTTACTGGATCCACTGTAACAGTGGCTGAAATGATTTTTCATTATGGTGAACATGGTGGGTTTTTGTAGGTTATTCAAGTCAGTCATAACCCCACACATTTTAACATTTATTATTAACCCCTTTTTAAATAAGCTAAAAACTATAGTGGCCAGCTGTTTTAGAGAATTGTTTAGCCTTCTTAAAATAATACAAAGTGTTTACCAACCCCTTTTTTTGAAAGAGGCACTGGTAACACTTAACTGTAACACTTTATAATAACTACACACTTTTAGGTATTAGGTAAGCATTGATTAAATATTAGTTAAGCATTAATAAATGCTGAATTATCATTTATACAGCATTGTTCCTGCATGAAAAGTCCTTAGGGTTATGGTTAGGGGTACCCTAAGGAGTTTTCATGTGGGAACAATGCTGTATAAATGATGAATTTAGTATTTATTAATGCTTAACTAATGCCTAAAAGTGTGTGGTTATTATAAAGTTTTACGCACTTTACTTAAAGCATCCATCTATAATGCATTATGAACACACTTAAAATGCATTATAGTGCTCCTATAGTGCTGTACAATCATAGTTTTAGGCAGGGTTAGGGTTAACCGTAACCCTAAACACATATAGTGCATTCTAAGTGTGTTTATAATGTGTTTAAAATGTGTTATATATGTTCAGAATGAGTTACAATGTATCATACGGAAAAACAATGCAGAAAACCATCAGCCTTATTCTTTAATTAACAGAGGCTTTTTTCACGTTGATCTTTACTTTTCTTTTGCATCTATCAATTGAAACTTTATTTTAAAGTTTGTGTGATGTTTTAAGGGGCTTGTGTATTTTTAAACCACATTCACAGATTTACTCGCAATAGTTGCAATGAATTTAAAGATTTTTTTATGTTTGTTTGTCTCATTTCCACTGGCTTATGTTTTATCTATGTCTTTATTTTCTTCAAACCTCTTTCAAAAGCCATCAGATGACTGTATATACACACAGTTTCCTGCAGGAAATTATGTAACATATTTGGCAAGCATGTTTGCATATTTTGCAGGTATAATGTTTGCTGTGCTCACCACACCATGCTAACATTTTCCTGTTAGCGCACACAAATAAAAATCTAGGTACAGCTGAGGCTGATGGGAATGTCATTAGTTTGGAAGGTGTTTGGGTCAGTTAAAAAGAAGTAATGACTTAAAACAATTTATCCTGAAAGCAACACGACTATCTATCAAATGTAATGCCAATCTGTCTGATCGTAGTTAAGACATCTCACTCAAAACCAGACCAGTCAACCTCATGGTGGCACCACAGGAAAAGAGAATTTATCACCAAATTTATGATTTGTCCTCTGGGGATCATGAATGTCTGTTGTTGGATTTGCGCTCCTACTCTCTGTTAGTCTATGTGTGAGCCAAATCCTGCGTGTTCTTTAATGAAGCAATAGG
>JAQFJB010000008.1:4458566-4468671 GCA_029874875.1 Naso minor
TAATTAAATGCAATTACATTTTGATTAATCACGAGTTAACTATGGACAATCATGATTACTTGCGATTAAATATTTTAATCGAGTGACAGCCCTGATTAATTTATAATCTCTTCAGTTCTTGCATCTGTTTTCTGTGAATTTGTTACCTCGTCAAGCTTGGCGCGAGTTTCATTCAGCTCCTGGTTGTAGATGGTGTATTCCAGGGCTCTTCTCATCTTGTCCCACTTCTGGTACTGAGCCAGCTCCTCCTTCTCATCCTCCAGGGTGTGTAGACGCTCCTCAATGTACTTCAGCAGTTCATTGATCTTCTCTCGCTTCCCCTCTGAGAAAAAAACAAAAGGTTTTTATATCTAATGTAAACCACTACTGACACCACACTGATTTTCTCTGATTTGCATTTTTTGACAATTGATAATTTAATGGAGGATGAGGAATACTGATAATCCTCCTCCTATAAACATGATGCATAAAATAACAAAAATAATTTATGGCATTTTGTGAATAAACTTTAGAAGTTTTTACCTGTCTCCTTCATGAGAGAAATACTCTCCTCTTTACGTTCATCATACACCCTGGTTCCCGCCACTTCCCTCAGCAGCTTCAGACGCTGGGAGTCAGGTGCTGTGGCCATTTGGTTGATCTGCATAAAATATTGAAAAATTGCCTGAGATAGAATACCCTCCTTATGAATGTAGTGTAAAGAACTTGCTGCTTAAAAAAATTCGACATTTGAGATACAAATGTCAGTTTTGAATATTACAAAAGAAGACTTATCCTTAAAATCAGATGGCATTTTTTTAAGTTATGCTTTGAACATAAGAAGTCTGTGCACAAAACTAAAAACTAAAAAATATGTGTTTAACAAGTGTGAAGTTGGAAGGCACTCTTTTCTCACCTTTCCCTGCTTGACGATGTAGTAGGGGTTACTGCGAGAGAAGCCAGCACTCTCCAGAAGGTTCATGACATCATTCTTACTGCAACGATCCCCAAAGAGCAAGTCATTACATGGTTTCACAAAGATGTTAGTTCCTGTGATTACATAGACAGTCGACCCACAGCAATACTTACGTCACCATCTTCTTATCTAAGAAGTACTGGTCCTTCTTTGCACCGATGACACGGCGAAGGGAGACTTCCTCTTTGTCGATCTGGAGGGAGAGATGTATCACTGGTCAAGAAGAGAGTCACACACTGCAGCAGAATTGGCTGTTATGTCACAGTATTACAAGGCTACATGATTACAGTTTCACACCCAGTTAAAAGCAGTTTTTCAATTTCTACGGTGAAGTAAACATCCGGCCTTTATCATCAGAATAATAAGCACTTTAAGTACTGGAGGCAATGTGGCTTCAAACAGTGGTCAAGCCAGTCATCCGTAGTTTAGGGAGACCGTTCAATTCAGTTTATGAGCAGAACAACATAATACAGTGATGATGTACAACTTCCATTGGCAGCCTCCACTGTGGTTGTCTGGTACTTTGCCACATGCGCTGACTGTGTTAATGTGCATTTTTTAAAATCTTGGTATAAAAGCAGATGTGAAATTGGTTTCAAAGCCTATATTAAAAGCTTTTTTAGTCCGTCAGTATGTTTACATGCACAGTTGAGGCGAGCTAAGGTTGCAGCTTGATTCTGGAATTTCACTGGACTATTGTCCTTGTCCCAGTACACAAGCGCTGGGGAGAATCGATCTACTGTCAGACTCCTCATTAAGCTGGTTGTTATTGGACCTTCTTCTGTTAGCCAAACAAGCTAAAAACAAGTTAGCAAGTGTCTGGCAGAATTCATGTCAAATGATGAAAACGTGGACAACTTAACAGCACTATACACTTCGCATCTACATTTTACTATTGGTACATATTCCATGCACACTTTCCCTTGTGCATATGGGAATCTTGTTTTACAGGCTTTCTTCTACAAATTTATGCTGTTCAAGTTCTGAGTCAAAGACCGCCGCGAGGACTACCGATCACGAACAGATTGTTTAGGCCAGTCCGGGCCCAGCTGAGATGTATAAATGCAGGAGTTATTCAACTTCCAATCACATTATCTAGGTATATTATCTCGACTTTGATAAATACCATTTAGTATGATTTCAGTCAGACTAACATGTTTAAATGCATTTTAAAAGTCTGGTTTTAGAAAAGATTATCTCTTAACGTCATGTCAACGTACTGAGTGACTAATATGGATGTGAAGTGTTACACTTTTTTTAGGCTATTTTGTCAAAAGTGTTGTACACAAAGGGCACAATTCTATCAGTTAAACATCAGCAGTAAAAAATTAAATAAATGGGCAGAAAAAAAATTATGCACATTTGGGCTTACACTGGCCAATCCAGACAGCAGGCCAATATACTAGGGCCCAACTGATATGGGATTCTTGGGGCCAAAGCTGATAACGATATTAGGGTGTAAGAAAATTCCATCATCCGATATATCAGCCGATATTCTACATATTTGAATGTGGTTATCAAATAAATGTGACAAAGATATGTAATGGAGGCAGGATATCTAAAAAACTTTAATCCTAACATCACTGCACCAAACAGTAAACACTTCACTTATTACCAATTAAATAAGGAACTGCCCTCTGCTGGACAAATTACGTGATTACACCACTTTAAATCATTAGTCCAAGTATTTTTTCAGCCATAAAAACCAACTTTAATATTGTCACTTACCATAGAACAAATATGCCAATACTGATATATACCAATATATCTGCAATGGGCCAATGTCGGACGATAATATCGGTAAACCAATATATCAGTCAGGCCCTAGACAAAATGGGGTAAGGTGTCTTCGCGGGTGCCCTTCCAGTGATGCCTCACTGCATACAACAGGTGCCCTTTTTATTATTTTCGCCCCCGCCCCTCGAACATCCAGAGTCCACCAATGCTTTTCTGTTGTGGTAGGTAAAGATTATTTTTCTGTTGTAGTAGTTTTAGATACTTCGCTATAAATATCACCACAAATGCATTAGAGACGGTAACTCTTTGTCTTTCTCTGTCCTTCTTCCTGTAAATGTCTTCATAGTGCCACTTTAATCAAGCTGTATGTAGCACCTTTACAAAGGCTGCCCCGTTTTTCCGCCGCTCTGCGCGGTTGTGTGATTGATGCAGAGCAGACAGGCAGCACTTCAGCTCCCTGACAAGCAGTCATGTGAGTCACCTGCCAGCACATCCAGTAAAAGCCTTTCCAGCTCTCACAGGGTGCCGTCGATCACAGCTCCACAGTCTCAGTGTGGTGCCACATGAGTGCAGGCTCTCGTTGGGGCTGCAGGTGGGTGTGTGAATAGCATCAAGAATTAACTCCAGCTTGTGCTTCGCAAGTTACAGTCAATGCACAGAGCTAAGCAAAATGTTTTTTGAAAATACCAGACTCCTTAAAGTGTTCTCAAACCGTTTCCAGACTCCTTAAACCCACATTAAACAACGGTCAGCTAGAATATTCGATTCTGATTAGCTGAAAATGTCCATTGATTCGATCAGTTATTGTTTTGTGTACAATAACATAGCTGGTTAGCTAGCTCGTCTTCTTGTTAAACAGACTGTCCAGTTATACTGACTATTTTTCAAATGTAGACAATGTTATTGACATTGAATCTTGCTAGCATAATTAGCTTCCTGGCTCATGGATGAGTTGAGATGACAGAAATATCTCTCAGTGCCAAGTTTTATCTGAGGATTCTTCCATTTATTGGGGTAGTGAACATAATTTCCATCGAATTAGAGCTTAGAACTTGGGTGGACAAGTTTATATTTAGTGTCATTGGGCAAAAATTCCATAATAATCTTTCATCATATTGTAATTCAGGTGGTTTGAAAGAAAATTAGACTTCTGCCCCCTCTCCTTGGCTCTGTATTCAGACTGTAGAAAATGAGGGCCATGACGGGCACTTACTGGCCAATCACAGGTCATTTCAGACACTGCATGTTGGAACTGGATGCTCCACAAAGATAGATGTGTGTTTCCGTTCCGTCAGCTAGTGACAGCCAGTTGTGGACAACAAAGGAAGAAAAGTTGCTCTTCCAGCTTTAGAAACAACTGCAAACACGGCAAAGCAGCCCAAGTAAAGGATGACTGATGTATTTAGGTGATCTTCTTACAGAGAGAGCAACAACAAACAAAATAAAATGTAAGCCAGGTGAAGGGCGGAGCTACGGAGCAAAAACGATGAGGGGCGGGACAGCTAAGTTGTTTCCTTAGGAGTCTCATGCTTCAGCTAGCTTGATTTCCAGAGGTTGCCTACTCCTGCTTCACTGGTATTGTAAAGATTGTTCAAGACATTATTCAGACACCAGTTGCAGCTTGTGAAAAACTTTTGATTTTTCTTGCAAATTGCATAAAATACAAATTAATGGTGTTAATTATTTTTGTTTGGCTTGTGAAAATGCTATAACATATTGCCCTTCGAGGTTTCTTATCTTGAGAAATGAAGGACAGCATGGAGGCGTAAACCATCCGACACACAGCGGAGCGTTGTCCTTTCTGCAGGTGTAATTACAGCTTTCATGATAAACGCATTTGATGAAATGCACTATTTTGTTATAAAGTTAAGTCATTTCAAGCTGCCATCTTTGTTTGCTTGAGGTGGGAAATGGGAAACAGATTAAAACCCTTTCTTATTGTGCACCTCTATAGCCTCTGGGTTTTTCAGAGATTGCTGGTTATTTAATTGTCCTTAAAATTGGATGCTTGACTGTTTGACTCGAACGTAATGTTGATACATGACAAACTAGACCTCCACCTGCCTTGCTGCTTGCCTCCAGTGTAGCGGGTAGGAGGCAGCAGAAGGAGAATGAATGACTCACACGAGCAAACAGGTCCTCAGTGACCAACTGTAGGGCTGGCAGGCAGGCTGGTGGCTAATGAGAATGGAGGATCTCTAATTACAACATGGGTCTTGTTGACCAGCAGTGATAATGGCCTTGTGAGTTTCACACCCACACGGTCATGCCAGCTTCATCAGCCTCTGATTTCACTTACTAAAATCACATTTCTCTCAAGATCTGTTTGAGCCTGCCGCCTGCATCATTTTCTCACATACTCGCGGCACTTCGCATTACTCATACAGAGAACCGCAGAGATGCAGACCGGAGGTGGCAGTCCAGTCCGTCAGCGTCGCAGTGCAGCCTCGAGCTCCAGCGAGTGGGAGCAGATTTTGGCTCGTGAAGGCAGAGTTAGAATTACAACCGTCTTTGTCTCCCTGCTGAATTCCCAGGCAGGAGATGAGATGTGTTTTTATTTTGCTCATTCTCCACAGGGATTAGAGGGCTGCTCATATGCCTGCTTCATGAGATAAAAGGGCAAGAAATGTTTGCGCTCTTACGTGATGACTCAGAGACACACGGCTGCCAAATTATCAGAATTGAAGCATTACTTTAATTTGCTGCCAGGCAGGAGGGATGATCCTGCCTATTTCGAACTGCAAAGCCTCTGTTAATTATATTAATGTGGCTGCTATTACTGCTGTAATTACTGTCATGATGTGAGAATGAGCTTTGTCCTCATGCACTCTGGTTTCACCTCCAGTTTAACATCATATATCTGCTCAGTTACTGCTCCGCTGTATGTGGCTCTATACAGCAAGTTTCCCGTTCAGTCGAGAGGAAGCAGATAAAAAAGACATTTTCATTCAGAGCACCAGACTCTCATTCACTAACTGCAGCTTCCATTTAGGTCAAACTTCATGAATCAGCGGACAGGGCTGACTTCCTTAATTAAAATGCTGTTCCCGTTTCTCTCTTCATTGCCTGCATCCTGATCATGTGAAAAATGACACGTGAAAAATAAACATTTAAGCTCTTGTCTATTGACTTAGACCACATGAATTTTCTCCACTATTGACACACCCAGACAAGCTTAAATAAAGCACACACACGCTCACACAGCCACCACATTATTCATTTGATCCACTTTGCGGTGTTGTGAGTGTCGATAGCATCGCAAATCCAGCATAAACCTCATGAAGACAGTTGTTGCTATGAGATAATAATCTGGAAAACAACCACTGAGAATCAATCAAGTGTTGCAGCTGGAAAAAAAACAGTAAATGATTTGTGTGAAGTGGTTAAGATGATTATGAGCTGCATAGTTTTATGAGTAGATTTTATGTCAACAACCTCGCCAACAACTGATAAAATGAGATGAGTCTGCGTCAGATGTTGTCACTAATTTATTCATAAACGGATTTCACCGTGGATATTTGCAGAGAAATTTCTCAAGCAGCCAGCGCATTTTTCCAGTTTGAAAACAGGCATTGAGAGCTCAGGAAGTGGTGATTTATTCAGTCAGATGTGAAGAAGAGCAACTGGTTAAAGTTGCAGTAGATAACTTCTGCAAACAGGCTAGCAAACTAAGTTTAGCTGTACCATGAGGCTTGTCGAGAATCAACTTAGCCGCTGCGGTTTGCGCCGGCTCGTGCTTTATTTTGTTTGTTGTCTCTCTCTCTTTTAAATCCAGTTTGAACTGAGATGAAACAGTTGCAGGGAAAGTTGCAGCAGAGTAAACTGGTCCGTCTAAGCTCGAGCTCAGGCCGACTGACAGTGTCGCTTGCAGACACTCTGTTGTTGGCAGAGGCGAGTCAGAGCACGGTGAGCTAATCAGCTCGTACTGACGTCACCTGTCGCTAAGAAGCGCAGCACAGACCGACCAATCAGGACAGAGTACAGAGATCGTCACTAATGTTTCACTTTTCCGCGAAACCCTCGTCCCAGTGGCAAAGAAAATCTCATGGTAAAAACAGGACTTATTAGAGACCAATTTACCGGCAAATGGTCTCATTTTTCAACCACTATTACACTGTTTAATCAGGTTATACATCATAATGACAAAGTTAAGCCAAAAAAAATTGTCTAGTTTCACTTTAATGACTCTAAACAGGCAAGAGGCTGTGTGCCGCAAGATGCTGAAAAACCGCGAATGACAGCATATTGAAAATGCTTTGTTTACAGGTCAAAATAACGGCCCTAAAATTTAAATTAAAACACTGTCATATTCCATATGTCTCCACTGTTTCATTCATTCATACTGGGTGAAACAGTGTAATGTTAGTGTGCATGTTAGTGTGAGTGTAACAAAGTGTGAGCTGTGTCTTACTCTCTCCAGCTCCACTGTGAACGTCTGGTCCCACGCCTGCTCTCCAACTGTTTTCCAAACTGTCTGACCTACCACTGTGTTCTCCAGCTTCAGCACTGCACTCACCTCCGCTGTAAAACACACACACACACACACACACTCTGAGGTACGGCTTTTACCAGTAAAAAACTGACCAGTTTAATTAAAGCTAAAATCCTGATTTCTAAGAAGCCCGGGAGGTGAAAAGGATGTATTTTTTATTTTTTGAATGCACACGCATTTTCTATTTCACACGCACATTTTAAAACTTGCATGGGCGTTTTTTAAATTCCATGTGTGTTTTATTTAGATTTCGCATGCCAGTTTTATTAAAACCCACATGCCATTTATAAAACATGCACGCGTGTGCATTTCAAAAGTAAACACATCCACGTCACCTCCTTGGCTCTGTAGATTTTAGCTCTGCAACTCAGTTTAAATATCATTGAGAGATATGTGAGGTAAAAAGATTTTTTTAATCATTCTCACATCTGATTTGTCAAAAATGGTTCTGAAACTTTTTCAGGTCCAACAGGTTTCAAATAAACATCAGAAATGTGCTTTTTTTCCTGTTATGAGTTATGCTAATTATTTTTTTTTTTTAATGGATAAAAGTTTAAAATTACTGGAAACAGTGTGCATACAGTACAGCAGATAAGTAAAAATTGTGACACAAATTGTGAATGCGAACAAACATGAAGTGTTTTTAAAAGCACTTGTTTAAAATAAGAAATGAAACACTTACTGGAGAGTTCCTCGGTCTTGCCGGGGATCTTGAGGCTCATGCTGCTGGTGCTGCGGCTGTACAGGCCGCTCAGTTTGAACGAGGAGCGTCCATCTCCCGATGAGTAAGAGGGAAGAACCAGTGGGGTCCCTCTGTTCCGCCCCGGGACGACCTCGAGCAGCCCCACACATCCCAAAAGATGCACCTGAAGAGTACCTGCAAGGAGAAAAACAACGACCTTAACCAGTAGAGATCGGTACTCGAAAAGATCAGAAAACACGTGACTCGGCTTTTAAAAAGTGCCAATGCAGAACTAGTCTGTGCGTGTGCAGTACCTGTGAGTGGTGACGGCTTGCTCAGGGTGCTGTACTGGTTATGAACATAAGGAGTGCTGTGGCGGGAGCTGAAGGCAGAGGAGGAGGCCAGCACCAGCTCCTCCTTGATGAGGCAGGCTTTGGGATGATCCTCAGGGAGCTCCAGCAGCCTCTGCTCCAGAGCGCAGCGGATCAGATCCAGACGCTGCGACGACTCGCTCAGACCACACTGAGCCTGCACACAGCATTAAACTCTCATCAAAGAGTGTTTCTCTGCTTTTATTTCTTTTCCGTTTTTGTTTTTTCATATTAGAATGTTTTGACCTTGAGGGGAAAATTTAGGTCATGAAAAGCAGAAAATATCACAACTGAATTGTGCAAACAATCACCAAAAACTGAGAATATGAGAATGTATATTTCGTAGTGCTGTCGATCGATTAAAAAGTTTAATCACGATTAATTGCATGATTTCAACAGTTAACTCGCAATTGATCGCAAATCGCATCTTTTTATTCAGTTCTAAATGTAAGTGAAGGGATATCAACATCAACATGAGTGGACAAATATATGCAAATGCTTTATGCAAATGTATGTTTATTATTATTGCAGCGATCCAAATCAATGAAAAATACTGTGATATATTTTCCTCGGCTATGTTTAGTCTATTGTGATCAGGGCTCGATTGCTCATGTCTGCTGTTGTTGCTGTGAGCAAAATCTTCTCAGATTTCCATCATTTTCAGGCTGGTTCTGTGGATTTCGAGCTTGTCACGGGTAAATGTTGTGTCTGGGACACTTTCAAAGGTGATGCTCATTATTTGGCGAGGTTTGAAGGAGATTTACATTCTTTACCTTTCCAAAATCAAACACTGAAAAGTGTAATGTTATGCTCTGAGCAGAACTGTTTGAGCGTCCTCATTCCCCGTTGAACCCCTCACAGTTTAACAAGGTCATGTTACGTTGTTATTAGTGGATATTAGCTGCTTAATTTGAGTTATTTACAGCCTGTGTGCCAAATACCCCGTGACAGTTGAGGGGTCTCCCTCTGACTGGTGCTCCAGTGTTATGCTGAAGTCTAACAAATAGTGTGTTAGTCAGACAAGAACCAGCATGAACGTTAGCTGTGGCAGCCGAACCAACTTCCTTCCCTACATTTTGGTTGTCCCGGTTAGCTTTTTAGAAGAAAATTCAAAGTTGGTTGGTACGGAGCTTTGTTTTCTCCTTGCCATGTTTGGTCCCTGAATAAGCCAGTATCGAAGCAGAAAAAAAAAATCCACTGCTTTGCAGACAGGTGGAATGTGGAGAGTGCAAAATTTACAACAGCGATGGAAGGCCACGACCTTGTATTCATATTTCTGAGTAAAAGTTTTGTTATTTAAACCAGATAGCCTAATAAATTCTGGACAACATATGCCTTTTAAAGACATTTTTAATGACAACTGCAAATGAAAAATCCTTTTTTTTTGTTTTTGTTGAAGCTTTTTCTTGAGCCCCCCCAGAATTTTGCAGTTGAGACTTTCAAGTGGTCTGACTTGTCAATTATGGGGTCTCAGACCCCCCAAGACCCCCTGTATTTCACACCTTTCTTATATATATTAATAGCGCTAAGAAACCTGGCTAGCTAAGCTAAAGTCTATGGCTGCAGTCTGGAAATAGAAGCTCTCAACAGTTTTCAGCGTTTAACTCAAACTCAAACCTGACAAAAAAGCCCAACTTTACTTTTAACGTTAATATATGAACAGACGTGTCCTGCGCTTGTCCTAAATGGGTCCTGAATTGTTACGAGGGTCCTTGCTTCTTTAACAAATCAAGTGAAACACAAGTTGAAGCAGCTGCACTGCGATCTGTAGCTTTAGCATGTATCTTTATATTCATAACTCTAACCTGTTTTCACTGCTGAGTCACTTTGACCTCCTGTATTTATCATTCGAAGTAGGGCTGCACAAT
>JAQFJB010000008.1:4577245-4587432 GCA_029874875.1 Naso minor
GTGCAGGGACCATAAACAAGACTTAAAAGTACAAAGATGTGCTCTTGATAATTGTTGACAAGAAGAAAGATACAGAATAACACCAGACTTTTCTGTTAAATCTTTTCTCACATGTCCACATAAAAAGCCTCTAAAGCAGAACCAGTCGAAGGCCCATTTGAAGTATCCCCTGAAGCAGAGCTGTCAGAGTCCCACCCACAGAGAAAGGTCCAGTTTGCACTTAATGTCCTGTTTAATCTTTAAATATCTGAAGTCAATCAGTTTCCACATCACAAGAGTCATAAATTATCCAGAGCTGTCACAGGCATCATGTGTCTGTTTGCCGTCAGTTGAAGAGCTCGGGACTCATGCCGAGGGGTTTGATTGGATGAGCAGACTTAGAGCTGCAGCTGAGATGCGAGTTAATTGGCTTGGAAGCAGCTCCGCTCTGTGAAACGAATGAAGGAACAGCTACGCGATCCAGCTCGGCGGCTGCTCAGACAGAGGTACTGTAAGAGGGGACAGTTGCCATCTAGTCAAGACCAAATTATGTCACATTGAGAAATTGCTTTCAAATTCAATAAGGCTTAAAAGGGCCCAGTTCCTCTGCGTCTGTACCATAAGTGAGTTTGAACAAAGAGCCAATATGAGCAAAAGTTGTTTTTGTTCAGCTTGCTGCTAAAGGAGACTTTCAGCAGATTGTTCCTTATTTGTCACTGATGTCTGAGCAAGAGTCGAAATCCGCCTAACTTGAACATGCTGTACTGTATCTGTGATTTAATTAACGTCCAGGTCTACAGGCGACGGATGGTGGAAGCAGATGTTGTCCTTAACTTTGACCCACATTCACACACAAGCACAACCAACCCGATGCCAACAAACAGCCCATTCTGCCCTTCCTTGTCCTGACAATGGCTGGCGGGTGTGGGGTGTCAAATCTAATGAAACAGGCAGGGAACAACAGCTGAGTGTGTGTGTAAATGGGGTTGGAGGGGGGGAAGAGGCAGAGAGGGAGGAGGGGGGTTGAGTCAAGACACAAGTGTCCTTGTCAAAGCCGGGGCCCGGCCTGAGAGAGAGAGAGCTGCACTGACCGCGACAAAGAGCCCAAAATGGCTGCTAGTCAGAGCTCCAGAAAAGGAGACGGTGGCGTCTAAGCTCCGCTCTCCGAGTGTGAATCACTCCTCTCTGGTTGAATGGTGTGAGCTCATGCGAGATCCCTCAGGCAGGCGGGGAGGCAGGCTCGACTCCAATGAGCCCGTCTGAACTGGAATAGGCAGCGAGGCCAAGCTTCGGGTCTCCGAGGCCCTGAGTTTGTCAGAGCAGGATTTGAAGGCTGAGCCGAGGCTGAGCCGAGGGCCACAACTGTATGAGAAGTGTGGCACCAAATCTCATCGGATTCTGAACCGTTTACTTATTTCCTCATGTTTTCATCCCTCACTCCCTCTCTCCATTTGATTGGGTGGGAGGATTAGGACTGGATTACCCAAGGAGGTGATGTGAGCCACAGTGGGTTTGTTTGCACACAGGAACGTGCACGAGGCAACAGAACATTTACCCTCTTTGACTGAGATACTGAGAACTGAGATGTTGAGTGAATATATATTTTGGTGTCGCAGCTAAATGCGCAAGAGCTGCTGCAGCATGGAGGAGAGTGGAGTACCAAAACCCCCAGATGCTTGAACACAATAAGATTAAGGGTTTGGCACATGTTATTGTGGGCAACCACATCTTGAGGAAAGGTTTGAAGCAGCTTTCTGAACCAACAGCATCCATCTATAAACCAGTGGTTGAATTTGTAAAGGAGGAATGCAGAAAAAACACTAATGGTTGCTCTTTACTTGGTTTCTTTGGTTGAACTTGTAAAAAAAATGGTTAACATTTGCAACCAATAATGAGAGCTAGCAGGAAACCAAAAAAAAGTTGGCAACCACTGTTCTGCACCACAGACAGCAGGGAAAAATATGTTTGTTTTATACCCAAAAATCAGTACATTTATCAATTTATTGTCATTTTACACCACTTTGACACTTAACGAATAGTGCTTTTACTCTCCTCCTATCTTTTAGAGGCTTTTTCTGAGCTATCAGCATTAAAGTATGAACTGCACCGAACTGGACATAAAGTCCCTCTAAAACTATATTTTTTCTGACCCACTTTGTTTCTTTTTTGTTTAACAAAATCCATATATTTTTCAGTGCAATAACAATGAACGTTGGGCTTATCTGTGACCGTCTCTGACATCACATAAACACATTTAAACACATGGGAAATAAGGATTTAAGCTATTAAAACCCAAATGCTAATCGCTGCCAGTTGTTCATTCAAGGGAACTATTTATCAGCAGAGAGGACTTTAAGGAGGGATGAGAGAGAAAACAAGCCTCTTGATGGCAGATGAGGACACGTGGTGACCAACGAGAAAGTGGGACACATTTAGAGGCAACAGCAACAACAAACTCCTTCAACCACAGCAGCATTCATTTGCCATATCTCCATCTTTCCAGCCTCTTGGTGCGGCCCTGAGCTGCACACGTGTGTCACACAGACTTTTTTTTTCATGCAGGGAAGAGAACAAAGCGCACACGACCAAGTATTTAAATGTGTGTGTGTGTTTATAGTCCAGCCCGGTCCAGCCTGGCCTGGATTAGCCACTGAAGCTCTGCAGGGCTGCCGAGTGGACAAGAAGGGGGCAGAGGCTGAGAGAGGGGAGGGGCTAATCTGCTAATCTCATTAATACCACGGCTGTGGGTGCCCTGTCAACAAGACGCAGCGAACAAAGGATGGAGTAAACAGCTGATGACCCTGGCTGCCGTCCACTGCACAATGCCCACACACACACATACACACGTACGCACACGGCCATGCATACACTTCCACTAGACTCGTAAATCTTGCATCCACACTCTGCTTCCAGCACAGAACTCCTGAGCTGAGGCAAATAGAAAAACAGAGAATCCCACATGCAGATTTGAGTGGGTAAAGAGAAAAAGTACTGCAGCAACTGTCCCCTCAGGTCAGACGACCCTCAAAAGGCTCCACAAAACACCGTATGTTCGTTTTGCTTTAGTGATTAAACAGTGCACAGCAGGACCAGTGGGGCCTTACACGGACTTCTCAGCTGTTCCCATCAGTCTGAGTCACTTTTCCCTGCTGACACACAGGACTCAGCCAGCAGCCGATGTCAAGATGCCTCCTTGTATTGTCCGGGAAAGTGTAACTTGGCCTAGATGGATTACAAACGTCTGTGAAGCCACATGGATGTTTGAATACAACCAGTGAAAAATCCTTAATTTGTGGAATTTTGTGAGTGTCGATGGCAACTTATTGTCCCATGCACGCTGACTGATCACATTCAGATAGGAAGGTGAAGATGCTGGGACGCCTGGCTGTGCAGATCCAGAGGGGCAGCTGGGACAACGCATGGGGTCAGATGGGACAGGTGGACCAAATGGTTCGTCAATTCAAGTAAACTCAGGTGGATATTCCAGGAAAAGAAGCACAACTATGAAGCTCTGGTAGCCAATTATCAGAGGAAATCTTCTATCTGTGGATGGAGCAACTGCAACAAACATAGATGGAATGATTTACTATGTCTACATAATTCTGTCAAGATAGGCTTCATAGCTCCTGCAGGGCAGCAGGAAAAGAAAAGAGGGAGAGGAATCTGCATGAGACAAATGTGTGTGTGTCTGTGTGCAAGTATACGTGTGCATGAGTGTACAAAAAGGCATGCGGTCAGCGAGGACAGGTGCTCAGACTTCCTCTCACCGATCCAGCACTCGACTATAGTCCTGGGGAACACAGCTGCCTTCACTCTTGAGTTCAGCAAACACTTGTGTGAAAAAGTGCGGATCTGCGTTGATGCGCAGCATCTTGGAGCTGGTGGCATCAATGATGGCGAGGCAACGGTCCCAGAAGGCCTCCTTGCCTGCCTCAACCAGGAAGGGCTTGAGCGGATACGAGATCTCATTGCCCATGTAGGAGTAGGACAGGTAGAGGCAGGTGAGCAGGATGGCCTGCAGCTCGTGTTCTGACGCCACCAGGTCACCATCCACGACATCACGGCAAAGCATGTAGACGAAAACCACATTGGCAGGCGTGACGAAGGCCTGGTCCTGCCAGCCCTGCAGCAGCAGCGAGCGGTCCACAGCCCGCAGCCAGAGCACCGGGTCGGCCGGAGACAGATGCTTCAGGCGGTAGCAGCGACAGCACAGGAACTCTCCCAGGCAGCGCAGGAGCTCACTGGTGGAGGCCTGGACAATGACTCGCTTTGGGGATGAGGTCACTGTTCCTTGGGGAACTTTTTTCACAGAGGAAAGCTGCTGTGATTTGCTGTAGCCAAATCCGTGCCCCTGGCCCAACCCCATGCCATAGCCGAGCCCCAGACCCAGTCCTGCTGGGCCCTCGTAGCTGGACAGGTTGGCACATGACAGCGACTTCTTCACATTCTCGCGGTTGAGGTGCAACACGGGGTCCTTTTGGTAGATGTTGATGCTGTTGTTGTTGTTTAGAGGGTCCCCGAGGGTCACTGGACACCCCGAGCCTTTCTTGGAGTTGCTCTTCTTCTTGGTAGAGGCCACCAGTCGCTTCCACGTGAGCGCCGGGAGGAAGATGGACTGGCCCCTCTTCAGCCCGCGGTCTTTTTGGCTGTTGAGAGAGCGGCTGCTGAGGCTTGGGTAGTGGCTGAGCGAGCCCGGCCGGTTGTCATAGTAGCCTGATTTCCGAGAACCAGGAGACAGGGATAGTACAGTGCCCATGGTGAGTCAGAGCTCCAGAGATTTGCTGCCTTGCTGCTGTTACAGAGAGAGGACGCGTTTGAGGCAAAGCTCTTTCTTATTCCTCAATATCCAGCAGATATGAACTCTCGACAGGGAAACAGCATGAAGACAGGAGCATTGCAGACATGTCAAGGTGAGCTGAACAGCAGAGACAGTTTGAATGTGGCTGCAGACTTTACCTGCAACATTAAAACACACAGGAAGAGAGAGGTTTTACATGAAAGGTAAACACTCAACATTAACCATTTTAAATGTGGAAATATCATATAATAAAATAGTTTGTTGACACTAACCTCATCAACCTCACTGCCTTCTCATGCAGTGCAGCCAAACATGATTAAAAACTCGGTTAAGTTTATATTAAATTCACAAGAGAAGTGAAGTTTCTACAGATACCAAAAATGTCAGGCTGAATAAAATCCATTTTTGGTATGGAAACATAAACATGCAGTTGGTGTTTCAACATATTGCTATAATGAAGAGGTGAAATAAGCTCATATACAGGAGATATGTGCGATATGTCTGACATTTGAGAGAGTTCCGATCTTCAAAGGACGAGAAAACTGGGTTTTCAGGGGTTAATGATCAGCCTAATTTAATCTATGAGCTCTATTCTCTGACACCTGTCAAGATTCCTGGATTTAAAACTATTGTAAGGACTCTTATCTTTCTCCTAATGACTTAATGCAGGAGCCAAGATGGTAAACAGCGCGCACAGAACACCTTTACGCACATTATTCCCTTCTTTTTTAAAAAAAAGACCATAAAGTTTCCATTTCAACAATTCTATCTTGGCGTAAAAATTTAAAAACTTGTGCAAAATTGACATTAATCGTAACATTTAATCTCCATCGCTGCGCTGCTCGGATGCTCACCTGTGTTTACGGGAGAGAAGCCGCAGTCCGCGATGTTGCAAAGATACAAAGGAGCGCAACAAATGCGCTGTTCGTGCAGCCACAGAGGATGAATACGGATGGCAGCAAGCAGAATGCGGATCTGTTTGCTTGTTTCCTTAATTACAGGCACAGAGTCACTCGTGCAGAAGCTTTGACCCACTCTTCAAGGATGCCAAGTGCGGAGCAACGCGTCGGTCCTCGCCAGGCGGGGTGCAGGTGACATCCTCCGCTGCACCTCAAACCCAGGCGAGAGTGATGGTTGATTTTAATGCAGTTAGGAGTCGTTTTATTTGTGTCTCCATATCCGAAATGCAAACTTTCACAGTGCCTGAGTCCTTTCAATGCATTCCATCTCTCAGATCCGCGCGTAAAGTCTCCTCCGGATTCAGCTCCTGGTCCTCGGTGCAGGTGTGAGTCCGCACTCTGAGTGTCAGTCGCCTACTGACCGGTGGTCGGTCCCCGGCAGTCCGACCTCTGAACGGGCTTCAGCCTCTCTGACACGCTGGAGGCGGAGCAGCCAGTGAGCGCACAGAGCGGCTCGTCACAGGGACACAGACTCCTCCTAACGGAGCTCAGCTGCCTGACACACACACACACACACACACACACACACGGGAACATAAACATAAATATAAACAAACAGTGGCCTGCTATAAACTCTCAGCAGATTACACATTACTTACATCATCATCATTCTCAATTCCTCATTAACTGAGAGATACAGATGCAGCGTTACTGTAAACATTAGCAGGTTTTGTGGTTAGCTTTAAGAGGCATCTTTTTTAATCAAGACTTACTCTGTCCCTTCCCTCCCCCTCTCTCTGCAATCTGTTAATTAACTCAGTGCACCTGGAGGGGATTGTTATTGTCAACAGTGTTACATTTTGGCCTCAGGTTTCTTACAGCACAATGTGTACAGCCATACTGTGAAGCTATACTGGGTGAATGTCTACTTGTGTAAACATATGGAGGAAAACTGAGCGAATGCCCAGCATTCTGCTAATTCCTGTCATATCGGCTGTTCTGTATTCGCAAGCTTTCTTTTATTCCTGCACCCTCCTCCATTTTGTTTCTTGAGATATCCTTGAAAATGCCTTCTCTCCAGCCTTATCTGTCCCTTTGTCTCATCTTAAAACATTGTAGCAGGGAGACAGGAACTATCAGTCAGCAGTCTACAAAGTCCTGAGTTCATCTCAGAATGTGCTCCGATCTTGTTTCTACATTTTGTTGCTCTCGCATGGACATAAATCACTCGGCAGAATGCAGCGGCACCTACTGCACTCTCCCCACCTCACAGCCTCGCCGCCTCTCCTCAGGCTGGAGGCCGTAGCGGCTGAGGTCTGCTCATCTCTCCTGAGTGGGAATTGCTCATTCCTCTGGTGTCACACGGTTTCCTTCATTCAGATTCTGCACCATCACTATAACTCAACCTGGACCTCTTCACATGATTGTCCTTTATCAGCCACCAATATCCATCTGACGTGAGCCCAAGTTGGGCAGCTTTTTACTGAATTGCCTGAAGATGGTGCAATCCCACAAAAACAATTTTTTCAAACATTTTATTTCCACCTTCTTTTAATATTCTCCTTTCTATGTACTCCTAATATGTACTGCTTTTTCACGTATCAGAATATTCACATCTTTTGCCTTTTTTTCCTTTTCGTGGCCACACAACATGGAAGCATTTGTGTCTCATTTTGCCCCAATTCTTCCGTTATCTCCTCACATAACCTTTCACTTTATAAGAGTCCATGTGTCCAGCAACCGTGTTATCATCTCTCAACCTCTGCCACCTTCCATCCTGACTGGCTCATTTGTTGTATCCCGTCCCTTGGCGGTCAGAAGCCGAGTGAACTTAGCTGACATCGCTTTTTGCAGCTGACACAAAGTGGCTCACATCTTGTTCTTTGTTAAGCATTTTGATGATATGCCAGGCTCGCTCTGCCAACTACCCTGTAGTGCTACCCCCAATTCACCCACCACCATCTCATCTTACCAAGCTTGTCCTGAAAAGTCCTAAAACTCATTTCTCTTTGCAGGACTGCTGGATGCCCTCTTGGCTTCCTGCCTCTTGTTCTGTGCTGCTGCTAGACTTTTCCAAACTTTATCATCCACCTGCTGTGCTGTCATATAACATACAGCTGTTTATTAATTAATTGTTCCTGTTTTTTTGCTTAAACAACACTTAAAACTAGATGATTTATATGGCTTTATACAGAAACTATCTCAGTCCCTTACATACACCTGCTGACTTTTTTATTTATATTTTATTTTTATTTTTTATTTATTTATAAAAAAAAAAGGACATTACCAAATTGTGTCTGAATTGTGCTTATCTATTGTGCTGATGCAAATTAATTTATCAATCACACAATTAGTCCAATGACAGAAATACATTAACAAGAATATTAACAACTCCTGAAGCCATTTGTCAAACAACCCTTGGAAAAGCTAGTCATCTGCAAGCACCGTCGTCTTTCTCCTGATTTCTCAAATGTGAGAATTTGCTGCTACTTTTTTAAAATTTCAGTTAAGTTTAATCTTTATTTTAAACTGTTGGCCAGACAGAATACACAGTTTAAGGGTGTGTTTCAGAGAAATTCCCATTGCAGTTACTTTTTTTGGACATTTGTACTATAAATATTCTTTAATAGAAAACAATCTATGATGAAAATTAATGTTTGTTTTATGCCTTAAAAATGAGCTTTACAAAGCTAAAAATGTTCCTTTTAGATTTTATCTTGTTACTCAGAAATAAGACAAAATCCCTTAGAAAAAGTAGACCCTCACTGAAACAACAAGCACAAAAAGGAACAACTTTTACAGTTATCGTACTGCACAGGTGAGTAGATTTATGTGTGTGTGTGTATGTACATGTGTGTGTACGCGTTTGCGTGTGCGTAAGGATTTGGGGGTAGAAAAACAGAGAAGAGATGAACAAATCTCTGATGAAGCCTTGGGGACGAAGGGGCATTGGAGTAAAACCAGAACATGTCATGACAGCTGGGACAGGCCAGAGCTTCTTTAATGTATTCCTAATTTATTCTCTGTTTTTCATCCATATGTTTTCTATTTTGGTTTCATTTTGTTTTGCCTTTGCCATGTTTTTTTTTTTTTCCTCCTCTGTCCTTCCTTTCTTTGCCTTTAACAGCCCCTGACCTGTAGGAGGTTGTTGTTCCAGTGCAGGTCAGGTTGCGGCTAGAACAGCACCCAACCTTCAGTAGGAAATGATCATTTAGGTCAGAGGAATAAATCTCTGCTTGAAAGATGACTCTGTCAAGGGAATAATTGCTTTCATTGTTAAACATACCTTGCTGCATATTTGGTGGGATCAGGGTGTCAAAGAGTGACATGATTTGAACGCCAAACTGACCACCATAACCTCCCACTTAGGTCTTTTTTTTGTTTTTTTCAGCAGTATAACATCAAGCTATTTCCATCTCTTGTATGTACAGACAATAAGTAGTAGTAGTAGTAGTATTTTATTCAGTCACCATAAATAATACAATACTGACCAGGTTTAGGAAGAAGCAAAATGCTTACGTGTGCCTAACCTTCATTCTTATCAACTCAAGCAACACTCGAGAATGAAAGAAAAACAACAGCAAAAAAGTCATTCCTATTTGTAACCCTCAAAAATAGCTTTACAGGCCATACTTCTGAAAACCAGAAGCAAATTTTACATCTCTAAAATTATATAAATTCATCTCCTTTTAATACCTTAAGACAAGATTGCAAGGGTATTTTTTAATGATTGAAGGAAAACAGAGTTTTATTGTTGTTGTTGTTTTTCTTTAGTTGGTTTTTAATTAAAGCTGAGGTTGAGCACATGTGCATCACAACTGATTCGTAGCAGAGCAGAGAGGAGAGCACGGCACATGACTTTTGACTTTCAACTGTTCAACTGTATGAAAACACTGTATATTATTATTACGGATTAAAAACAAACAAACAAACACAACAGCAAACAAGCGGACGAGACAGCAATCATTGCATTACTCTTCAGGCAAACTGCCTGAGCTGTTTCGATTACTGAAAAGCCACACTGATGCTGACTGATTTTACTTCTTGCGCGACTTCTCTTTGTTTGTAGTTTTCTCACAGTCGGTCTGTCTGTTTCTACTTTGTGAAGCAGTAGAAGCTGCTGTGGGTACAGTTGGTAATGTGGCTGCATTCTCTGGGGCTGGGCAAGACTCTGGTCAAGCAGAATGAATGCAGGGGCAGAATGTGTAAAGGCAGGGCAGATAGGTAGGCAGGACAGTGAATTCATTCCGGCCACCTAAACTGATTTGTTGGATTTATAACAGCCTTTCTGTAGTAGCAGATAGTGATTTTTTTTTCTTTTCCCCCTCAGAACATTCAATTTTTCATTGCCATCAGGCTAATCAGAGTTTAAATGCTCTAACAAATTTTTCAATCACAGCTTTAGGCATTTTGCAGTGCTTACAAACAATATGCCTGGTTTATAGTCATGAATGCCAGTTTAGGTCTGTTTACTGTAATTTTGTCAAAGTTACATTATTATACAGTCAAAT
>JAQFJB010000008.1:4745427-4757570 GCA_029874875.1 Naso minor
AACTTATACAACTTCTTTCCAGCTGTTTTTAGCCATTTAAATGTGAAAATGTTACAGATTATTACATCTTAAAGATTTCACATAAAACCACATTAGTTTAAAAATTGCATTGTTATAGATTTTAACTATGGTTTCCGGTCCTTCTGGCCCGTGACATGAACTATGAATTATGAATTATTAGATGTTTATGAATTAGGACTGTCAGTGTTAGCACGTTAATTGTGATTTATGAAAAGGCCGCGATTAACATGTTATTTTTTTCAATTGCGTCAATCGCGTGCTGCTATTTTGTCACTTCGACGCACCCTTAGTCAAGCTGCTGGAGCAGTTTGCTGCTTCCAACCAGCAGAAGAAATACAACAATACGCTGCTGAATGGCTCGTTTATTCTCTTTGTTGTTTGCCTCCCTCCTGAGTTTCAGCCAAGAAGATAGATACCATTCTTTTGACTGTGCGTGCAGTAGAAAGAAAAAGACGGGCAGAGCTCACCCATCGCTAATTAGCTTAGTTTAAATACTGGTAGTCAATGGGAAGTACTAGCCTGCCTCTGCCAAATAAACTTTCTAACAACTCTAAACAGTCCTGTGTGCTTGTTGTGAATTGTTTACTTACCACGTTGTTATTTTTAGACTCAGATTAGCACTTTATGTAATTTTAGAATCAAATACATACCGAAAGTAAACCGCAGGGCACATGTGCTCCTCTAAGTATGTCAACAAAACAAAATGTCTGCTACAAAATTAAAATTACATAACGTTCTAATCTGAGACTAAAAATAACATGACGTTGTAAATAAACAAGTCACAACAGGCACACAGGACTGTTTAGAGTTGTTGGAAAGTTTTTCTGCTGACTTTAGGCAGAGACAGGCTAGCACTTCTCATTGACTACCAGTGTTTGAGCTAAGCTAATCAGCCGTGGGCGAGCTCTGCCCGTCTCTTCCTCGTTACTGCACCAGACTTACACAAGAGACTCCTGGTGGCATTTGATTCCCAGTCAAGTTACACTGGTAAGAACTGCTTTGCATTGTTAACATAGACTTAGAAATTGTGAAAAATTCCATAAAAATTTTGATTAATTACTGAAATTCTGCAATTAAGCCCAATTTTTAAAAAAATAATTGTTTGACAGCCCTACTATGAATTATCTCTAAACATCTCTGACGGTTTTTATACTACAGTTTGAGGCTCAAAGAGCCAGTTTCAAGTAAAGAAATCTAACTTTGTGTGGCAGAATTTTTTTCATATTTCCAACTGTAATAATCAACTTTCCAACTGTATAAAAAGTATTTAAAATTAGCTTCACCTGAAGCAGCTACTACAATGAATTGCTACTTACACAATGACGCATCACTAATAAACAATCTAACGTATATAAAAATCAATAACAGGTGCTACATTTTTGCAGAAAGAATACTTTTACTTATAATACTTGAAGTACATTTTTCTGATACTTTATACTACTACTACTTCATAATACTTTTATACTTATACTTTTGATTCTTTGAATGCAGGATTTTTACTTGTAATGAAGTACTGCTGCACTGTGATACTGGTACCTTTACTTAATAATGTGATGAATACTTCTCCCACCTTTGCTAAGCAGCATAACCACTGATGGGAGGGGTCCACCAGCACCTGCTGAGCTCCAAATGTCAGTAAAATCTGTGTCTGGTGGATAAATCGGTGCCACGCTGGCCTCTAACATTAACATTCAAACACCTTGTTTAAAGAGATTGCTGCTGCACATCTTGATAAATTATCAGCCTGATCGAGATTTAAATGAACGACTAGAAACAGAGAGAGAAAATTGGTTGGGTGAAATGTTTCGGTGAAAAAACATGGCTTGTTATTACTCCGGCTGATAGAAATCACTGTTGGCAGGTCTTTTTTTTTTTTGGTTCAGCAGATGTTGGAAGCAGAGTCAACCATTTAACTTTAGGGGACAGTGATGCAGGTGGTCACAGCAGAGGGAGACAGCATCGATGAGGTGAGAGATGCACCGACTCGAGTGCTGTGTCATGTTTGGAGACACAATCGGCCCAAACACAGTCATAGCACGGCATTAACTTCTGCTAATCCACAGCTACAGACCAAGGTCTTTCCCAACACAGCAGCTTAAGAGCCCGCCTGTCAACGTGAGGCATAAAAAAAGCTTTGAGAAGAGGTCAGAGTTTTTGCACGACCTCGCAGGCCGCTGCTGATCAGGAAGGAGTGAAGAAGTGGCAAGACTGCAGGATCTCTGCAGGGTTGCCGAGTTCATCCATCAGGAGGAGGAATGATGGATTTGCCCCTTTGATTCAGGGAGACACAGAGAGGTGGCCAGATGGTAGTAAGAGTGGGGACAAAGATCTGAACAGCAGAGTGTGTACATGTAACATCCCAAGACTTAAAAAAATGCTCTTGGTGCCGTGCACCAAACCGTACAGGAAGTCAGCCATTTGGAATTCATTTTTTAAATTGCACTTTATTTTTTGTGCCATTTTCAGGGTCATAATTCAATGAATCTCTCCAAGGAAACTCAGTCAGCACATAGAGACCTTAACGATAAACAGTCATTTATTTTTTTACCTTTCCCTGAACATCGTGGCTGCAGCTGCACTGTGACATCGGACGTGTCACCAAAATACAAGATGTGGTTGTTACTCAAATATCACTGTCTGATCTGTGCTGATAAGCGTCGTCTCCTGAGGACATCTGCACGCCAGTTTGGAGTCACCAACTGGTAACAAGAAGTAAGCCTTGTGTGACAATTATTATTAGATATACATCGAAATTTCATGATGCAATTGGCACTTTATTAACCGGAACCAGACACAGTTTAGGAGTTGAGACAGCGCACTGAACAATCATTTCCTGTGTCAGTGTCACATGGGTTTCGCCACTGTCTCACCCTTTCAGAGACAGGAAGCGGTTTTGAGTCAATTCTTTTGCATGGAGGAGGCGAACATGATCGCAGCCTGACAGATTCTTTCACCCCATCTTCATCAGAGTACTGACTGTTTGTAGCGGCCCACGGTAACTCTAATAGTTCATAAACTCACGAGCTAACGGCTAATTTAGCTATTGGTGGCTAAAGCTTTTAGAATATAATTCTGAATGTTTTTGCCACTTTGTGTAAAGCTTTTGATTCTCAGCACAGAAGGAGGCGAAGGCGAAGTCGTCTCAGGGGCTCATTAAGACGTCTTTGGTTAATTAGTCGACCAACTTCTATTAGCTAACATGCTAACTAACGTCAGCAAACCTTACTGGCTTTCTGGTTATTTCTATCTCTCCTTTGGAAATACACGACCGCATTGCATTGTGGTATACGGGGAGTAAAATGTAGGGCACATCGTATGTACACGGCAATTTGCTGTGCTTTGTGGGTATTTTATAGTGCACTACACACTGAATGAAATTATCCACTAAGAATCCGAACACATGAAGGGGAAGGTTTCGAACACAGCACAGAAGCGTATACCATTTCACCCCATTGGTGCAGCATGTAATGTGGTATCTTCTGTTATATAGATTATCTTTGCTGGATTAACTTGAATTAGCGAGTGGTCTCTAGCACCACATAGTGGACACAGGAAGTGGCACTGAATTCCTTCCTACGGTGTCCAAAATGCATGAAAATTCAGGGCCTGGTCGACAATTCACTGTCCGGTAAAGCGCCACGGCTGCCACAGACACCAACACTCAAACTTGCAGCTTTAATTCTGATTTATTTTCCTGGTTTTATTTAGTGGAGCTTCTGGTTTGTTTTAATTAAATCTTTTTGTGTTCAGCACTTTGTGACATTGTTTGCAAAGGTGCTAAATAAAGTCTATCATTACTACAAAGCTGCACAATAAAAGAAGGTTGACAGGGAGATTTAACTTGTCCTAACATGAGTCATTCACCTGCATTGTGTTAGTGTGGAGAGTGACATTTTAAAAACCTGACAAAGTAAAATAAAAACTACAGTGGTCTTTATCTCGTTGACCTTATACAGAAACTTAAGGTTGGAGCACTGTAGCTGTGCTCTCATATTTGCAAACCATAAAGCAAACTCTGCTCTTTTTATGGTTTCCTGAAGTGAAACTGCTGCACGCTGAAAATAATCATAAACAGGAAATACATTTGTTCAAGCAACTCTCCTGAGGCCTCACAAAAAGGGCAAATGGGTTGACGTTTCCAAAAATGTTAACATCTGCTTCTGCTGTGAATTGCTCTTGTTGTTCGAGGCTCACACACTTTTCCCCTTGACCTTATCTCGTGTCTCGGGAGGTCGTTTTTCACCTGGTCGCTGAACCGCGGGGGTTGAGGGGGATCGGGTGGCAGCTTCGTGCACCCTACTCGCTAAAACCCAGGCGTCAGCTCCTGACATCTCTCTTGCTCTCTGCTGCAGCTCCGCTTCCGCAAAAAACTTCCACACGCGCTGCAACTTCCTGCTGAGTCAGCATCATTAACGGGCTCGTTTGCGTACTTGCTCGATGTGTCTCTCTGCACAGGATGTCAGCTGCATTTCATAAGATGGATCTGTGCCAACTCAGCTGTAACTACATATGTCCGCCCTCACTCTCACCTCTGCAGGCGAGAAAGTTAAGAACGTCTATAATCTTGTGTTTATATCACAGAGAAGCCCTGTTGTTCCTGAACACATCACCATTTCCTCCCTCCATTTCCCCCCTTTCTTCCTTTAATTATCAGTGAAAAAATGATGGAAATAATTTGAACTTTTTTTTTTGGTTCGCATGAAGCGATTGCTGAGGAAGTTTGAGCTGCCCTTAGAGGAAGTGATAAAACGCCCTCACACTGCTTTTTTTTTGGTTCCCACGTTCTTTTTTATGAGACTGACCGAGTGTCGACCCCACAACCTTCATTACAGCTTCTCCTCGAGAGAAGTGCGGCTCATCACCTTCACCTGGGCAAGAACATCTGTTACAGAAACCAAGTCAATCATGTGCACGTTCAAAATAAGGTAGCTCACCTTACTACACTTCCATGTATGGACAGCTGACACTTCACACTTCATCATGAGGCTCTTAACCAAACATTTAGAGCTTTTTGATGCCCACAAATTAAAGCTGTACACTGAAGTACACTGAGTTTAAGTTTTTATTCACTCTCCCTCTTCTGTGTTGTGGATCATCCCAGACAGACACCCTGCCCAGAGCGGAGGACGCTGCCTGTAATTGCTCCTTCATTACTGGACTGTAAGACAAAGGGAGGAGGGGAGGCAACACTTCATTTACTACACACTCAAGGCGCATTCACGCAGCAGAAAGATTAATTAGCCGCTTGTTGATTATTTTCATGCCATGACTCCGCACGCGTGAGCAGAGGTGGCAATTTTATTGTGGCCCAGCCACATGCACTCGTGGCCCATCCGCTCGCTGGAGGGGGGCTGAGGTGTTAACGATGACCCGCTTTCACAAACACAGCGCTGCCCGTTCTGCTCACTAAGCATGTGAGGTGAAATGTCACACATGTATGTTTATTCTGCATTAAAATGGACGCGCTGAAGCGGGAAATAACGCCACAGCGCTGATGACTTGTGTGTGAACAGCTGAATACATGAAAGCAGCATTCATTCCGCATACCTGTAAAGTGCTGCAGCGTCGTGCCTTGCACCCAAAGGCTCAGCACTTGCTGCACGGACAGATTAACAGAATAATCCCTGTTCGTTGTCATGTTTCTGCCGCCGCCGCCGCCGCCCGGGTTCGCACCCCTCTTTATCGTATAGCTGTACTTGGCTTTAGACGAAGGCATGGAGGAGACCGGGGTGGCATGGGATGTGAGGCGGCTCTCCCCGGCGCGGCTCGCCTCTACCGGTGCCTCTGCTTCGGCTTGACGTCCGTCTCCGCTCCAGGTAGGGAAGGGCCGCTGGTTGGTCGGTTCATCCTCGGTGGTGTCGGTGGCGGCTGTGTGGAGGCCATGATGGGGATGGCAGCGGGAGCGCAGGCAGGCAGGCGGACGCACGGTCGGCTCGTCCTACATCGGCTAGCCCCGCTACATAACCCTTAAAGGGCCAGTCGCCTGCTTTGTGGAGAGGGGGCTTACGGTTTACGTTGACACATCCCCGGGATACTGACGTCGCTTCATGAATGGGGAACAAAAAAGAGGACAGTGGCGACTACGCAGAAAATGTGCGTAGTCACATAGAAAATCTTACGTAGAAACGTAATCACGGCATATTGCAGTCCACATTAGGCTTTAAAAACTAATTTTCATCACCTTTATACACTTGTTTGTTGTGACTAACTAAAAATAGGGTAAAAAATAATAATCTTATTGTTTAAATGCCCACAGCTGTGGTTGTTTGACCAGCAGCCAAACAATGTGGTTGCTAGGCGACAGACAGGACCGTTATGTGTGGCTGCTGCTGTAGCTTGCTAGCGCAGGTGGCACGAGCTTTTCCAACGGCAGTAAATGTAACTCAGCCAATCAGAACGCAGGACCTGAAGGGAGACAAAGACATAAACCTGTCTTGAATATTATTAATATATGTTTTTATTAAAAGATCTATGGATCAAAATTAAAAGCCAGCAATTTATAGGTCTGGACAGGTCTACGGAGAGACCCTCTGCTGCTACCACCGGGCGTTGCCCCTTGTGACGGATGGATGCAGGAGCTTTCCGTGGCGCTGATTGGCTCCTGCCACGTCACCATAAAACGCCTGATATAATAATAAATAATACCATAGGATGAATGTGAGCAAGGCACAGGGGAATGGTGAGGCTCAGTGGAAGGTTTCAGGGAAAAGATGCAAAATGTGACTTGCCACATTTTTTAAAATTGAAGTAAAATGGACCTAAATGGTGAAATAAATCCAAACTTTTAAGATAAGGTGGACTAGAATATACAGTACGCCTCAGTTTTTATTTCACAGGGCACCTACATCAGGACAGACAGTGAGAAATGAATTTGCTCTGTCAGCCCCAGTGGGTTTAAGACAGCATCGCAGAGCAGATGAAAGCGATTTTAGATAGTGTGAAGTTTTACACTTTACTGACATCTTTTTCTCACACAGCTGAGAGTCAGGAAGAAAAAGCCCATGTGGGAAGGCAGGAAGGGAACCTGAGAGTTAATGCAGAGACTCTGAATGTTCTGGTGCATTTCTCTGAGGACTGCAGTATTTTAAGAGATGTCCCACTTTAGAAGGTATGAAGGTGAGGAAACGTCTGACATTTGACATCTTTTGATACTGTGGAATTTTCTCCCAAAGCAAAGGTTAACAGAGGCCGCTGAATCATGAGGGAATTCATAGAAGTTCAGCTGTTGTTAGAGAGGCAAAGCTGTCCAGAGAAACATTTAGTAGCACATTTTGTCAGTAAGCTGCAGAATGGCATTGTTAAGGAGATGGATAATTTTTGCACTTTTGACATTCTGTTTTTTAAAATGTATTTTCACTACATAGCTGGCAGCCACAAGCTTCTATTTATTTACTTTGTTTTTGTTTTTTTAACGAGAATCTTCAAGATGACAAATAGGCTATGTTTTTATTGTGTAATCCAAGGGGCTTGTGAGTTAAAAATCCCTTAAGAACAAAAAATGTTTTATTCCTAATATAAGAAGAATAATTAAACAATTTTGACATTTCAACTGCGTAAGTGCAGGTTAATACACTTTGATAAACTGTTGTCAAAATGATGAAATACTTTTTCTTCTTCCGCTGTAGCCATTCTCTTTCATCACAGTTTTTTAATATCTTCTTGGAGATTTTTCTGCTCTGAAAGCCTTAAAATGAAAGACTAGTCTGAGGTAAAAGTTCAGGCAAAATGTTAAAAAAAATAGGAAAAACACATTGTTGGTTTTCTCACAATTTATTGTATTATTTTGGACATTATACATCTTTCCTTGCATGTTGTCATTCAGTCAATACTCACAGACAGTTATTTACTGTAACCAACATTTCTCCATAAATGAAAAGTGTCATGCAGTATAAAGATGTCATGGAAAATGGAGAATAATACTGTTATTGCTGCTTTGTACTGACTTGAATTTACATGCATTATTCTCTGTGAAACACAACAAAAGAAAAAAAGATGTGCTATCTTACCCGGTAGTACACTGACAGGTAATCTTTGGCAGAACAAGCAGACGAGACAGCAAAGAGTCAATGAAAGCAGTGTTTGGTTTGCAAAGCAAACGGCAGCCTTTTCAAACAGAATTCAGCACAACTGTCCACCATGAAATCCTGTAAAAAAGATGTATTTTTAAAGCCCATTCGCTGCCATTCATGTTGAAACATGGTCTGTCTGTGTTTATTTGGTCAAAAATTGCTGAGTGAGAGAGAGAGGAGCTGGAAGCCGTTGAGACCAAAATTATTACGCCTGGAAATGCAGTTCCTTACAAGTGTTGCTCTCTCCGTCAAATATTGTCGTGAAGAAGGATTTTGAAACATTTAATTAACGTCACGCATTTTCAGGTTCTTTTTGTAACCTTTGTTGAATATGAACAAAATTTAAACAAACACAATATGTCATTGATAAAGCTATTTGGGGAAAAATGTGTGAGGTGTAGGTAACTTATGTAACCTAACCCTGACAAAGGACAGTGACATGTAGTAACACTGGTATGGTCCTTTAGAATAAACTTCCCTTATGATCACTGGGGTTGATCTGACACATTCCATTAAAGGTTTACACTTCCAATTCCTGTTCACTGAAAACAAATATTTAAGCAATATCACATGAGAGAGAGTGCTGTTGTACTAAATATTATCACTGGGCCTGATGTCTGCGACCTCATCACACCAGTGACAATATTCAGTATAACAGCATGACCTCAAATGTGATATTGCTTTTATACAACAGTTCTACAAACTCTATTTAGTTGACAGTTATAAGCAAGAACAGATTATGATTTGTTTGTTAATTTCATCATTTATTTGGCTCTGCCAGCACAAATAGTTCCGCAATTGGACTGGTACAGGACTTTTGCCAGGCAACACAAGCAATTAACATGTTCCTGCACATTAGCTTACTTTAGAAGTTAAAGAAGGGTCTGCTACTTTACTTTCTTGATTGCTTCTTCCCTCTTTTCATTCCTCTCTGAAGACTATCTGGAAAAATGTCCATCTTTTTGCTGCAGTTTGTTACAAAGTACCCTAGCAGCCGACAATTAGTGTTAAGCGGAGTGATACATAAAATTTAAAGTCTCAATGCTGTTGTACTCTATTTTGGTACTCATGTAAAGCCTCTTGTTCAATCAAATTGCTTGGTTGGAACTAACTGTTGTATAAAATCCAATAAACTCTACAGGAAGTACTTCAGATTTGATTCTTTGTTGAACCCTTTTAGAGCATCAAATGCCCAGTTTAGTAACTCGTGCTCTCTTTCACAAACAGCTTCCCAATCCCCATGAAACATTCACATCAAAGGGGGTTAAAAGGATACCCAGGATATTTTATGAAGGATACTGTTCATCGGTTGGTCCTGTCCCCACATCTGGAGGGCCAGAGGGGTATGAACCGTGATGTGAGAGGTGGGCAACATGGGTGGGGTAGATGAAGGAGCCGAGACATCAATGGTCATGGCAGTGGGATGAAAGAGTCCTTTGACTCCCCCACTGGCTTGCTGCATCTTTGAATTGATCAGAACTGTCTTTAAGCACGAATCTGAGAACAAAAGATGTATTCACTGTGCACTCCTGCCTGTTAGTTTGCTGTCAGCTAATAACCGCAAATACAGGCTGTGAAATATATGCTTTTCCTTTTACGCCCAAGAGGATCCAGCTATATTTATTCAAGGAGCACACAGAAAACAAGCAAGTTATTAACACATCAAATGAAGTTTGTTTGGTGGAGATTTAATGAACTGCCATCTGAATGCTAAAATAAAGGTCATACAAGAATTGGGTCAAGACATAATTAATGATCCTTGCTCAATAGTGCAGATTAAAATGTCATGTAAATGTCTCCTCTCTTTGAAATATTACCCCAGTTGGAAAACTGCGTGCTTTGATCAACTGGAAGATTACTTCACTTAACCAGCAGGTGGCAATGTTCTTCCATTTTCTAAACTCTCCTTGCCTGTAGTTTTCCTCATAGAGCTGCTGTTTATTCCCAACAATCATGCCCATGTTTAGATATCTACAAAAAAAAAGAAAAAGTAGGTTAGAGGGTGATCAAAATTTCAATGTAAGACTTGTTTACGGCATACTTTTGGGATTTGACTCTTGACTCACTGCTGCTGTCATTGTCTCTGTGTGCGTGTCAAGAAGCAAAGGCCTTCGCCACATCTGTCATTGCATTCTTCCAAACTGTCAGTTCCTGCTTTTGAAAAGTGAGGAGTAATCTGCAGAGGCCACATGAATTCCCTTTCCCATAAGCTGCAATGACAAATGTTTTTGTCGCAAATGGGGATTTTTTTGGGGGGGGCAACATGAGATGTCACTGTATCCTAGACAGAGGCATTGTGCTCACCCACAGAGTCCGCCCGAGGTTCTGCATGGACCTGCAGCATTTTGGACCTATTATATGAAGGTTTGTTTGATCTCACGTATATTGAGCCTATTGTACTCATTTTTTCCTCTGTGTAACTGAATCTGCAAGGTGAGATTTCTCCCTCTTGAACCCATTCATTTGTGGGTGCTGTGGTCTTTCTGTCATTTTTTCCTTTCACCATGTTTTTTTTTGTCTCTGCCCCCCTCAGGCAGCTGGCCTTGACTCAGGTGAGTCATCAGCAAAGCCCCCTCATCTGGCTAACATCCCTGTCACAGTGAGGACGTTAACTGGAACCAACCGCCTGTGTGGTGACTCAAGGTGCTGTTGCTTTACTATTACAGAAAGACGTGCTGTTCAGTTGTCCTCCAGCTGTTCAAGTTTTCTTCTTTTGGTCTTGGATGGCCTTTGTTCATTCATCAAAGGAAGTGTCATAAGGCGCAATTTGAGTCAAGCAAGTTCACAAACTAAAGGACACACAAACAGTATATTCACATAGATAAAAACGATTTGGAAACACACACACACAGACAAAACATAAATACACAAGTAGTCAATCTGACCAGGCCTAGAAATTTCTCCCTGTTTCTAGTCTTCAAGCTAAGCTAAGCTACGCTAAATGACTCCGAAGTCTTTTCAGTGAAACATTTACTTTTAACAGTGTTTGCTGAGCTGTGCCAGAGGGCACAACATCATATAAAGTGTGCAGTGCATTTAAACTACACATTATGTGAATTTTGCGCATGTAAAAAATACCCAGATGTTACTACATTCGCAAGAATTTCTGAGTACACAGCACTAGCTTACTGAACGTATTCAACTGCCACAAAATGCATTGTGTCTCCGGAAATCACAGATGATAGACTTAAGTAAAATACTTAAAATACTAAATATTTTTATCTAATGGCAGCGGACCTGTAACTTATCGATAGTCATGTGATTCCCATCACCTGACTTGTGTAGGCTATTCAGTCTGAACATTTTGCCTCAAATGGCAGACCTAATCATTCATTTAGTACGCGGTATAGTTGACAGTATGTTAGCATGTGGTTTCTAACACACTCAGTGACTTTCCAAAACAGCTCAATTTGTGTAACTCCGGCCATGTTTAGACAAGAGCAACCCCACGAAAAACAGAAGTCTTTCCTTAGTGTCTTTAAAAAAATCTGCATTTACATGAGCAACCAAAAGCGCTGTAGTTTGCATGCCAGGCTGATAGTCAGCGGTGTAAGTTTATAATGACATACCGCTGTTACTTCCTGTTGCTGCTAAGCCCTAAGCAGCCTCAAATTAAAGAAATTCAGCTGCAGTTTGACTCCTGAAATCATTCTAAGAACACCTGAAGTCACTGCAATAGACTGTCCTCATATTCAACGTGCTTTCGGTGTACTATGGAGTGTTTAATCAGAGTTAGTGGCTAGAGCAGGATGCATTCACTTGCGCTAGCATTAGCATTAACATAGTCACTGCTGTCACAGGCTTTGCAGTTTACCAGTTTACACAGCTGGACGGAAGGTTGCAGTTTCAAAAGACTTCACCTTGGAACCCAGTTTCAAACATTTGTGGTTTCAGGGACGCCAGCACGCCATTGTCGTGTAAAGGGTAGGCGAGCTGCAACAAAAGTGTGTCGTTTGATGTAGAACTTGCGCCGTGTAAATCGCCTCTAGTACAGTAGTTTACAGATATGAATCTCTATCAGTTTATCTGGTATTTATAACTGCTAATCCCTTT
>JAQFJB010000008.1:4785698-4796068 GCA_029874875.1 Naso minor
AGAATTAGCACAGTTGCTAAATTACTCCAAGGCAGACAGCATAAAAAACAGTTATATGGGACATCTCATAGGACAGTTCACGGGACATTACACAAAATAACTCACAGACAGTACATTATAAATGGACAAATTACATTAAAAATAACCAAACTATCCACAATAAGCATTTAAAATGTGAAATAAGTGTATGAGAACATGACTGGTTTGTGTTCAACCAGTGTTTTAGGATTTATTTATTCACTCATTTTTTAAAGTGTTAAAGTTCACCTGGATTCAGCTTCTAAATTGTGATGATTTTCTGCTTTTCTTTGTCTCATGTTTGGGGTTTGGGACAGTTGCTCAGACAAGACAAGACATTTGAAGACGTCAGCTTGTGCTTCTTATGATGTTTAATTCTGACTAAAGATTGGATTATTAGCAGATCCTATAAAATAGTTGCAGCCAACAAGACATTACTATAGAGTTGGAAAAACGATTTCCAGAGCCAGAGTGTCCAATACACTTCGTCACAATAAATATGAAGCGTTCATTTGGGTTCTCCTTTATCGTCTTGTTTCATTGTTCCAAAGTTGCATTGTTGTATCAGTGCACTTCATTATGTTTCACTGTGTTTGCTGTCAATCAACTGCTGCCCACACAAAGAACATGAGTCCCTGCCAGAATATGAGGTGAAAAAAAAAATTGGCTCTCTTATTTGCTGGAACAGAAATTAATTTCAAGCTTGGATTAACGCAGGACATGATAAGAGATATGTTAATATAAGAAAAACCTGCCAACAGATAAGCTAAAGGTATGATGAAAAGTAAATAGTATAAAAGTGAAGAACAAAGCTTGAAATTTTCTGTGTGATGCTGAGACGTGCTGACAGCTCAGTAAAACAAAGCTGCATCTGTTTCTGTGTTCTGCAGAGACGGATGTGGAACCAGCAGGGGAGCAGGTATGAATCCCGGCAGGCCTCCGCGCACTCAGCCTCCTCTCTCCTGTTAAAGCTACGACCGATATTTCATTGATTTTTCCACCATTTCTGTGACAAGGTAGAGAATAGGTTTCAAAGACATCACATCCTCAGAGCAGAGCTGCAGTGGAAAAGGCTTGAGGTTGTCATGCCGGCGGGACTGCAGTCTGGCAGGGCTTTACCGTGAGGCGCTCGCCTGGTTAAGAAACAGCTGCCATGACCCACTTCTCTGCTTCATGTGAGGCTCGTCTGTGGATGTGATGTGGTGAAACGGGCTGAGCAGACGTGGAACAAAAGGTGGTTTTATCTCTGTGATCTCTCAACTAAAATGGCTGCACACACAGGGCAAGATGAATCTGACTGATATACTGCACACACCACAAAAACACCGCATTATGAAGGCAAATATTCTACTTTTTCATCCACTGTTCCACTTGCATATTTAGATTATTGAAAAATGTAAACAAGGAACAGATTATGATATATTATTACAGGCTGACTGAACTCAGTCTGAACTTCTGCAGGATTACAGCACATTCAACCCTTTTTAACAATTTCTTTATTAATATTTTCAATGATAATTCACAGCAGTATGACTCAGCAAATACAGAAATGATCAAATCCTTCCTTCCCCAACCAAGCCTCGCCAGTTTCTAACCCTGACTAAGTTAACTTAGCAAAAGAAAAAATAAACACAAAACACAATGGAGCATTAGACACTACAACAATATAAAGATTAAAATCAATTAATCAATCAAAATGTAAAAGAAAAGACAAAAAAAATCACACAGGTTTATAGTCATGTCGAGCAGACTCAATGAGACTCAAGACATCAACCATGGAAGACTAGAACATCGTGCTTGTCAAGACTTATCTCGAGGAAGAAGGTATATGAAAAGGCAGCTAGCACCTGTTGAAACGCCGCTAGAAGAGATCAACCAACTGGCTGAGAGATATTTTTAAAGAAAAAGCCTGAAGTCACACCATTACTTATCAGCAACCCTTTGATTCTTGATTTTTTAAATCTCATATTTCTGCACACGCAGCATCCAAAAATCAGTATGTTGCCTGCAAATGTCCTCCTTCCCCCTCAGAATTCCTTTGACTTTTTTTCCACTTAAACATTCAGCCATTATGATGGAGAACGGTAATAAAAGAGCTCAAGTTGCCTTTTTGTTCATTCACTGGAGAACTGGTGCGGCAAACAAACAAGGAGAGTGAAAGGCTAAACCTGTTGTTTGGAGTCATCTACATCCTGTACAGTTTAATCCCTAAATGGAGGTCTTTTGTTGTGAAGGGCTGAGCTAACTGCAGGGGTGTGGTGGTATTACTGTACCATACCTCAACAGAGCTGTCAGAATGAAATACAACACAGACAAAACCCCAGAGAAAGAGGAGACGGGAGCACCAAGGAGGCTGATATGAGCCAGCTGGGAAAATGTACAAACCTAAAATAAAGGCTGCAGCATTGTTGTTTTGTCCTCGATTATAGACATGATAAAAAAACGCCTGCGGTAGACAAACTTAAATCATATTCATTGCTCTAAAGGAAATCAGGTCATTTCATAATGGGAATGATGAATCCCAAATGGCGGACAAATTGAGCCTCAGTGTGACAGTGGTACACAATAAACACCCTGCAGGGTAAAAACAGGAGGACAGCAGTGATAAGTGAGAGAATGGCTCACCAGACTTGTTATTTTAACAGGACGTGGCCATTTGCGACTCCGCTCGGCACACATCCAGCTGCAGGATTGCATAATATGAGAATGGGAAATTCTTCTGATAAACTCTGTACTGTTCCAATGTGCCAAGTGGACCAACAAAACAAACACAACATGGGCGTGTCGAAGTCCAAACAACACTGCTTCATGAGATGGATGAAGCAAGAGGCTGTTAACGCGAGAAAATTGAAAGAGTATTTGTTCAATAAAGTTTGTAAAATCTAAATGGATTGTTACAGCAAATGATTTTACAGCGAGGTTGATGACAAAGCTTCTGGTTGAATATGACTGGATGTCACTAATAAGCCAGCAGCCAAGCAGCTAAAGATGGACCGATGATTGTGAAGCATGAATGAAGCAGATAATGTCAGAACTAGCCATGTGCTTTGTTTGTGCAGGGGTAAGACTCCAGAATACAAAAAACAAACAAACAAAAAACCCCATGTAGCAGACAAGAAAAAAGAGAGAAACCTTTATGTACAAAAATAACAAACAATGATTAAAAAACCCAAACTTTTAAAGTCATTTAAAGGGAAGCTGCTTTCTTTTTATGTATGTTTTTTGGATGGGAGGGGCCAGCAAAGCATCTGCAATTGTGGTCAGTCTATGACGATGATGATGATGATGATGGCTGCCGACTGCTATTCAACTTGTAGCAGCATGTGTACTTGAAACCGTTAAACTACATTTGACATTTTCACGTTAAAACGTCTAAAAATGACAAAATCTTTGTAGTGGAAGAAATTAGTTCCTTTGTTGTGGACTACTTTCAGCTGCGGATTAACACGTATTTGGTGCTCTAGTGAGAAGGATGGTGAAAGTGCTGATGATGACACTTTAACAGTGCAACAGTCCTTCTTTAATAAATTGTTTTCAAATATAAGTTTTAATACATTCAGCCTTGTGAATCACCAACTCCTTTGATGAGGATCAGTTCACTGTGAGATTTCTAGACAATAAGACAAACACAGATTATCGCCACACTTATCCTTTAAGTGTAATAAGTAATTTATGGCTGAATTGTTTTAAAAATAGAATCCTAATCATGTTTACACATACAATACAGGCAGATTAACATACTGATCAATTAAATATGCTATTTATAGCATTTATAGTTGATTGTGCTTGACTGCAAAAATGTGGTGGTCTGTGTTTTTAAAAATAGTTTATTGCTAGAAAGTCAAATGAAAACCACATACAGTAAATATAGATTGTAGTCTTTCATATCGAACCATCTAACAGTCCTCCAGAGGTTTTATTAGTGCTTAAAGCGTAACGTGGCCTCCTCACAGTGTGTGTGTGTGTGTGTGTGTGTATAACCAGATGAAATGTGCTCTGTGTGAGTGTGTGAGGCCGGGACGCGGACTCAGTTCAGCAGCAGTAAAGCCTCTGGGGAGCTTCATGCAGGCAGGTTATATCAGGTCGGGACTGGAGCTGGATACCCTGCAGCGGCCGGCCGCGCTGGTATCCTGGCCTGTTTTCATTTCAGCCGTCTGCTTGGAGACCAGCTCCGGTGGAAATGGTTTAGCCCCGGGTAGCGTTGAATGAGGAATCCATATTTTCAGCTAAGTAGGGAAATCTACACTGCTGTTCAGTGCAATGACCTCAACAACAGTGGTAAAAATCAGACATGTACGGCTCAGGGACAAAAGGTGGGTTGTTTGCTTTGTTTCTTTTGTGTCTTTTTATGCAGGAAATGCCTTTTTTGTTTGTTTTTAACATACAAACAGTTGGTGCACTTTGTAGTAGTTGAGCTGAAGTGAGCTTTGAATGAAAATGCTGTCCGGATGGCACATGATTTAAATTTCCAAACACAGTATTTCATGCAAGAGCAACACAACAAAACAGCACTTCCCAGGATCACAACACATCATATCTCTGACTCATGCAACACTAGTTTCGTCCATGACTTGGAATATGAAATGATTTACAGACAGGCACATTTTTCACCCACATTAAAACTCAGAGCTGCTCCCCTGAGCCAGAGGAATACAAATATAAACATCACTTAAAGTTCCTGCGCCCAGATGAACTCAATAGCAAAAACAAATGGCTGGTTAAGTCAGGCACGGAGCCTTGCGCACATTCCTCCACCAAATGGGTTTTTCATCTGCTGTGGAGGTTTTTGTCTCTTCCTCAGCATCTGTTGCTTGTAAATTTGAATACAGCATTAATATGAGGTGGTAAAAGTTCCTGGACTTGTTCCTGTCATGTGAGGGTGCAGAAACCTGAGCGGCATTAGTTCTGTTAATGGAGAGTCTGGAAGGTCACGAGGGAAATAAATTAAACAAAGGTGCGCCTTTATACCTTTACAGGCCTTTGTCCACTCCAAACTGATTGATGAGCTGATGGAAGACGCCTTTTGCAGAATAATTTCCTTTGATTGGTCAGAGATGATTGTGTGATTCTTGGAGTTTTGTGGTTCTGTAAGGCTGCTGATGTTCTCCTGACAAAAACTGTCACATGGTTCCTTTTATTTAAATCCGTACGTCATAGTTTGGCGAAAACTATGATGTACTAACCCGCTGGACTTCAGGAATGTGTTGTCACCATTTCTGAAAACAGGTCTGTTGATAAATTGTTTGTGTACCTTGTTTCCACAGTGGCCTTAGAAAATGTATCTCTTTGCATCTGAGGAACCTTTTTGTCTGTTTTATAAGTGTGCGTGCTTTCTTTTTCGTGCTGGGGACACTTTCCTGATGCCGTTTGTCCAAAGCACAAACTTTTCCACTGTGTTGGTATTGTTTTAATAAAAAGCAGCAAAATTCAAGTATTTTGTGGCGCAGCAATGTTGCTCAACCCTGCTAAAAATACTGCATTCTATCTGAAGGCTTGTGTGATGCCTTTTTCAGATTGCATGTGTGGGGGGGTGCAGCATCAAGTTGAAACCACTCCGGATGACCGAGAGCAGAAACTGGATCACACTGCTGACCACAAGTCTGGCTGTGTGTGTGTCAGATGGAGGGAAAACAGAAAGCAGAGGACTCACAGGTGATGGGAGGCATTTTGGACGTCCTTGGATTTACTACTACTACTTAGATTCACTATATATAGAGCTCAGCAGACCTCACACATGATAAAAGACATGTTTTGTGTCTGTGCAGCCGTTGGCGCTGAGGTTTCCTTGCTGGAACATCAGATTGATTGTTGGGTCCAAACAGTTGCTGCCTTGTTGTAAACATCTGTTTTGTATGCGAGCTAATGTGCTAGTGGCTTATATATGAATGTTTTCATGGCAGTCACACACAGAAAGACTCTAACTGAAAAGACAAAAAGAAGTCAGAAAGGGAACAAGTATGCAAAATTTTCCTTCAGTGAAACTCAGATGCAGGATTTCCATTCGCTGGCAGTTGCAATATAACATCATCAAGTTAGTCTGCTTGTTTGTTTTCCATCAAACTAATTGAAGTGTTTGTTTTGCTTAGTTTAAATGCTATTGCAAACAAGTCATAACAGGAGTCATGGACTCCACAAAGTTTAACTTAGCTAAAAATAGGAACTTTTGTGCCTTTTTTGCCTTTATAGGACAGACAGTACAGAGCTGACATGCAACAAAGGCCCACAATTGTACCCAAAAAATACAATAGAAGTTGGACTGATGACTCCCTGTTTGGTCAGAAAAACAACTGACCAGTTAGCATGTAGAAAGCATTTAGGATGAGGTCATTGATTTTCTTCATGTAGCTGTACGCATGAAAAATAGCAACAGAAATGGCGACAAGCATGGATGAGATCAGTTGGTTTAAATTGTCTTTTTATTCTTAAAATATTCAAACAAATTCAGATGGTTAACATGCAACAATATACCTGCTAAATATTAGCAAATTAGCGTTGCTGTGAGTATGTTAGCATGCTGGCTTTAGCATTTAGCTCAAAGAACAATTGTGCCTAAGGACAGCAGGAAAGAGATGCTAGCAGGCTGTAGACTCTTAGTCGTGCTTTCGCAAAGTGAAACGTCTGCCCTGCTTTCTGCTGTAAACATGTTAGTGAGCTTGCTAATGTAACGTTAGCTGTTAGCAAGCAGATGTGCTCGTCTCCCTGGGTCTCAGTGCTTGTTTTCAGCAGAAACTGTTCTGCTCTCTGTCTGCTTGGCCCGCTCTCTGTACGTTTCTCTCCATGTGGAAACGTTAGGCAGGTTTAACTACAAATGTTCGGCAGGTGTAAAGTGCATCTCTTTGTAATGTTTGTAACCTCTGGCTCTGCTTTGTGGTTGCCCTCAGGCTCGTTTCCGCTCCTGTGCATTGCATTCCAGCTGTACAAGGAGGAGAAGCTGGTGTTCCTAAGCAGCAACAGCCTAAAGCCCATTAACAGTAGTTAACTTGTGAGGTAATGTGTAACTTGCTTGACTATTAAAGATCTTGTTTTATTGATTTTCACATGCAGTTACCCACTGCCCGGTCAAACAAGAAAGTGGCTGATAAAATTAAAAATAAAAGCAAAAGTGGCTGATAGATTCTGGAAGACACCGGGCACAATGGCAGCTGGAAAAAGCAAGCAGCAAAGTTGCTTCCATAGGAGTCTCATGCTACAGCTAGCTTGATTTCCAGATGTTGCCTACCCCAGCTTTAACAGAAAGTCTGTACGTTTTTCAGGGTGGTGCTAGATATGTGTTTGAAGTCTCTACTCATGCAGCTTGTTGATTCAGTCTGTTTGTTTCCATTTTACAGTGAACACATAAAGCATCATTACTACCAAAGATGTCCCTCACTTCACTGTGTCTCATCATGTCTCCTCCACCCACAACCGACACCAACCCCAGATGCTGGCCAAGCGCTCGCTTTGCTTTCAGCCGCAGATCCCGGGCAGAGCTCCGTGTCCTGACAACAGCAAACAGAAAGCAATCAGAGCAGTTAGACCCTGTTCTCAAGAGCCACAATTAGATTTGTAGTGTTTTTCACTCCAGACTTGGTGTTGAGCAATCTGCCAGCACAGACTACACCCTGCTATAAGTTCATTAAGAACCTACCCACACTACACCCATTCATCTCAGTCAGTAGGGTATGCAGGAAACCAGAACCCCATTTCCAATACACCGCCGGCCATACCAGAGCCACAAACTCACAAAGACCTCGGCACGGATGGATTGCATTGTATCACTGACTTTCCTTCCTGCGTATTCACATATTTCCTTAACTCTTCTGGTATGATTGTGCTTTGTCCCGCTTGTGTTTAGGTAGGATTAGGTTAAGAAAACATTTACATGAAGGTATGAAAACAAGAGAGCAGAGCCATAGAGAACATGAGAAGTATTGGCTAAATAAAGGAGGAAGAAGAAAAGGGTGATGTGTACAGTGCAGCCAAAAGAAGCTTAAAGTAGGTCACTTGGCAGAGAGCCGTTGTCTTGCAACAAAAAGGTGAGTGATACAACCGGAGGTGGAGGCAAAGGTCAGGAATACCTCTTCAAATCATGTTTGTTTTCACCGTGTGCTTTTTACGCATATTTAAATGTGTGTGTGTATGTGAGTGCACTCTGGAGCACTGTATTTGAAAGCCCGAGGCACTGGCGGTGCTCCCCGTCCACCAACATGCTTGGAGGGGGGGTTGCTGCCTCGTTTAGATCCTTCACTTCCCAGAATTCCCACCCGCATTGCCCCTGCCTGCAGAGCACAAAAGGATGGATGGATCCTCTCCATAAATAACCAGCAGAGCAAAGCCAAAACCACTATGTTTTTCTCTCCATGCTTTGCTTCAAAGCCCCGGACAGCTCTCTCCAGAAAGTAGCTGTCCAAATGTGCTGGATCTGTCGCACGGGCGTATAAATCTCTGGCACACATCTAAAGTGAGGGAAAACAAAAGCATGGAGTGTTGTAGAGAGAAGAAAATTGTGAATATGATCAGATTAGACTGACTTGTCTGCACATGAGATTAAAAACAATAACTTCAGTTGATCTACTGAGTCAGAGAGAGAGAGAGTCAGTTTTATTGAATGAAATTAGGTCTAATCATATGAAATATCACTTTAAATGAATAATAAATGCTGTTTGCATATAATTAAGTACCATTTGTGATAATTTTTCAAGCAAATATACGTTATAAATGTCAAATATTCACTTTTTCCACCTTTTTAAATTTGAGGATATGCAGCTCTTGCCTGTATTTTGATTTTCTGAAAGGAAGATTTCTGCTGATTTCAGGAACAAAACAAACAAACAAACAAAATAATAATAATAGTTAAAAAAACAACAACATATTTTATTACAGGCGTTGGGGATTTTATAGAGACCCCAAGTGTTGGAAATTAAATATATAACTGAAACACAATTAAATGAATAGATACAGAATAAATATTTAGCTCATTCAGACCAACTAGATGGATACACTGATAATGAAAATAAAGACTAGTTGCGGCAGTTTTTTAATTTACAGACAAAAGACGCACATGTAGATACAAAAACACCATCATCGTCTCAAGCTCAGCTTAAAGTGTCTCATTTCACTCCCACAGTGCTGCAGCTTGAAAGCACCCTGGGATTAGTGGCCTGATTAAAGCTGTGTGTGTTCACACCCAGCAACACACATTATATACAGTAAATACACATGCTCATGGAGCACCACACACACACACACACAAACACACACTCCAATCAGACAGAGCAGAGGGGGTCAATACGCTCAGTCTGTCACCTTGCCAACTGGAGGTCTTATCTTCCAACCAGGCAGAAAAGCACCTCGCAGCAGAAAAGTGAGTGTCAACACGTTATCAGGCACAATCACCCTCAAATCACAGCCAGGCCTGTTAATCCTACACCAGCGGTTTCCAACCTTTTCTGCCTGAAATACCCACAACACTACGGTTGTATGAAGGAGAACTGGATCCTGTGTCGATGTTGGGGCTTTGTTTATTTCTCTGAAAGATGGACAGTCATGCATGAAGCTAAAAAAGTATGATTGTTGGGTATAAAATATGCATATCTTCTGCTTTAGGCATAAAGGCTGCCTATTATGTTGGGGTCAGACTACAAGATGTTTTTGTCTCTTAAATTGTTCACTGTGTCACATTAAGCGATTATAGAGTCATAAATTCTTGCCATGGTGTGGCCAAGAGACATGACAGACTGCACGTTTCTCCCTGATCAATCACTGATTGCAGTTTATGAGGTGCATGATGTCTCCAGCAAGGAAGCGCTCACTACTGACTACTACTACTGACAAGCCATTGTGGGAGGTACACAAAAAAATCAAACATGCTAGTCTTTCTGTCATGAAGTTATGAGGCGTCCTAGATGCAACGTCGGTTGTCGTCCATTAAGACACACTATGCGAGATGAAACATCCTGGTCGGGCTGTTTTCGGGCTGATATCGTGGAGTCTGACCTCAGCATTAGAGAGTTAGCTGGCTAACTCACGGTCTAGCCATGTGCTAACTTAAATGGAATAAAGTAATTTAACCTTGTAGCTCTTTTATAGTTTCCAAATGTTACTGGGAGAAGTGGATCTAATTCTGATAGTGAAATTAATAATTTTCCAAGGTTGCAACTCGGGCCCGACCGATATAGGATTTTTGGGGTTGATTGCAATACCGATATTTTGGAGCAAGAAATTCCAATACCTAGTACATCAATAATATTGTTTGTGACAAAGATGTGTAATGGAGACAGAATGTGTAACATTTAAACTAACTTTATTCAAAACATCAGTGCTCTGTACAGTGAACAAGTCACCTATTAGTAATTTAAAAAAAGACTGTTGCC